>CAJQZJ010032342.1:7438474-7508611 GCA_907164525.1 Lophiomys imhausi
TGTGTACTCATTTGTAATGTCTGGATAAGAATTAACTGCCACCAAACCAATTAAATATAATCTAAATACTGGTAAACAATTTAACTGATTATTTCTACAAACACCCAACCCAACATAATTTAATTAATTTTTTTTTACATTCAAGTCAATTAATGAAGCCACCAACTATTATTGGTATCACTATAGAGAAAATTATTACGAATGCATGTGCGGTTACAATGGACATTACAAATCTGGTCATCCCCTAGAAGAGCTCCAGGTTGTCCTAGTTCTGTTCAGATAAGAATGCTTAGGGCTGCTCCTACTATATCTGCTCAGGCACCAAAAAGTAAGTATAAAGCCATCTTTGTGGTTAGTTGAGAATGGTTGATGAACATGGGTAAACTGGCCGAGTAGGTATTAGACTGTAAATCTAATCACAGAGGTTAAGGCCTCTTTTTACCAAGCCTTAAGGTGAATTTCATGTCGAACTGCAAATTCAAAGGTGTAGAGCAAATCTCTACTAAGGCTTCTCCCACCCCCTTTCTGAAAGGCAGGAGAAGCAGGTTGAAGCCAGACATGGTATTACGATGTGAACTAAATTTTCGTAGGTTTAATCCCTGCCGACCTAGGCTGAGGACTTAGCTTCATTAAAGTAATTGGTTTGCGCTCAGTAGATGTAGGATAGAGTCTAACAGTCCTTGCTCAGAAGCTAAACTTAAAAGGTTTTCTTAAAGTTTTAAAGGCTTTTGGACTTTATATCCTAAGCTTCTAAAGGACTGAGGCGTAAGGGGGGAGGGGGAAGGTACTTAATGTTGTAAAGATGGGGAATGGAATATTGTTTTGTTATTAAGTTGGTGGTAGAATATTTTGAAGTTGTTGTTAGTGGGAAAAATGGTCAGCAAGGATGAGTATGTTAGGCGTGTATAAAAAAATAACTTTAGTAGGGCCATGAGTGCTATTAGTGTTGCTGGGGTTATATTATTATTTTCAAGTAGTTCTGCAACAATAGCTCATTTGGGTATAAAACCGGTTAAAGGTGGGAGTCTTCCTTGGGATAAAAGAATTGGTAGTATAGAGAGAATAAGAGTTGGAGATTTGTTTCATGCAAGACATACTGTGGTAATAGATGCAAATGAATTTATTATCAGTGGGATTGTAATGAGGATATAGTTACGTTAAGAGTAGTAAGTGAGGGGTTATAAGGTAGAACAGCAACTATTCATCCTATATGGCCGATGGAGGGCTATGATGTTTCGGGTTTGAGTTTGGTTTAGGGCCCCTCATGCCCCAGTGCATACAGATAGTACTGCAATTAAAAAGTAAGGTTTGTGTTGAGGAGCTCATGAATTTGATAAAGAATAGATAGTGGGGCAATTTTTTTTTGTCATGTGAGTAGAATAAGGTTAATATGTAGGGAGGTTCCTTGAGTAACTTCAGGCAGTCAAGAGTGGAAGGGGACTAACCTTAGTTTAATTATAAGGGATATGACAAGTATTGTGAGCACTGTGGAGCTAGTTTGTGATTGAAAACTTCATATTCCCAGTTGATTAAAGTTTATGACAATAGAAAATAAAAAGATTATAGAGGCTGTTGCTTGGGTAATAAAATATTTTGTTGTGGCTTCCATTGATCTTTGATTTTTTTATTAATTAGGAGGGGTATAATGGCTAGTAGACTTATTTCTAAGTCAATTCATATTAGAATAGGATTGGTGCTAAGTATTGTGAAGATAGGCCCTGAGAAGACAGTAAACAATTAGTAGGGTTAGGGGATTAATTAGCACGGGAAGAATTTAAACCAACATTTTCCGGGTATAAGCAATTGTCTGAGAGAACCTGGAAAGCAGATCCCCAGCATATGCTTCACCGGTGTAAATCACTCTTGTACCTGAACATCAGCAATTGTCCTTCTGTCCTGAGCCCCACAATGAAGACACAACACGTCAGTGGCAACCTACCCCTCTACCTGCACTGTAGAAGGAGAAGGTACTTGGAGTTTGAGCCCACCTGAGCCCTGAAGAGATGCAGCAACGTGCACAGCCTGAAAGTAATGTGAACAGGAACATTTGTCATTGAAAGCCACTGGTCATTACTGTAAATAAAAACTCAAGTTCACTGTTCATGTGAGCTCTATCAAAAACCAGGGGATTAGACAGGTGTGGTGGTTACAAGCCTTTAATCCTAGCACTCAGGAGGCAGAGGCAGCCAGATTTCTGTGAGTTTGAGACCAAGCCTGGTCTACATAGTGAGTTCCAGGACAACCAGGGCTACATAAGGAGACCCTGTCTCAAAAACAAACAAAAGCATTATGAACTCTGTAAAATTCCAAGTCAAATTAATCCCTAAATTCTGTGATCAGCTGCACACAATAAGGCCCACACAGTAGCTTAGATTCTGTGATAAGTTGCCTACAATAGGGACTGCCTGCACAGTAGGTTCTCAACAGGAATCTGTTGACTGAGTATTTTAGCAAAACATAAGAGAAAGTGGGTCATGTCTGGCTGTGGATAATATTCTGTATTCATTTACACTCTTTGCCAAAGAAATTATTTTTAGCACTAAATCAGGACACAACTGGAATGCAGAAGTTTCACTAATGGCTCCTTCCGTTGAAAACCCAGGGAGACATAAACTGGAGGAGGAATAGTAAATGTAGCTGGCATTTACTACTTTGTGGGTTCCTTTTTCTATTTTCCACCCTTCTTCACCCTTATTAACCCCCTAACACTTTTTGGAGAGAAGAAAGGATAGAGAAGGAAGGGGGGCAAAGTTATCCTTAGACTTCTTTTTGCTGATTAGGGGCATCAAGTTCCTTGGAGCAAATTTGATCCTTGTCATCAGGATATCTAATTTCTTCTTCTTGTTCCTTCTCACACAACTACTTGACAAACAGCCTCCAACCACACCCACAGCACCCCTCCTCTTGAGGCCCTAGTATTTGCATATCCCCTGGAAAGTTCCCAGAATTCCATATGCCACACACTGGGAGAAACCATCTGCAGCTCACAAACCACACCCTTGCTAGAGCACTAGACAAATCATAATCACCTGCTGTGAAGCATCCTCTTATCCCCACACCTGGAATTGGAACAAATATATTCTCATAATTCTGTGGGGGGTTTCTTGTTTGTTTTGGTTTGGGGCTTTTTTGTTTGTTTTTTGGTTTTTCAAGACATAGTTTCTCTGTTTATCTCTGGCTGTCTGGACTCACTTTGTAGACCAGGCTGGCCTCAAACTCACAGAGATCTATCTACCTGTCTCTGCCTCCCAATTGTCTTACATCTTTAACTCTCTCCATACTGTTCTGTTTTTGAGTGTACACATCTTAGACCTCTTTTTTCCATTTTCCCCCAGGCACTGTTTATAATCCTACTAAGATGGATCTTATTCATATTTTTATTTTATGTGGATATGTGTTTTCCATGCATGCCTGTATGTGCACCTTGTGTGTCCTGGCATTTTTTAAAAATGCTATCGTACATGGAATTCCTTCCTTAATCTGATTCTTGGTTTGCTCATTGCTGATATATAGGTGCACTACTGATCTTTTGTGTGTGAACTCACACCTTCCTGAATTCATTTACTAGTACAAATTACTAATATTTACTAATTAAAAATTTAGTAATTAAAAATTACTAATAAGCCGGGCGGTGGTGGCGCACGCCTTTAATCCCAGCACTTGGGAGGCAGAGGCAGGTGGATCTTTGCGAGTTCGAGGCCAGCCTGGTCTATAAAGTGAGTCCAGCACAGCCAGGACTACACAGAGAAACCCTGTCTCGAAAAACCAAAAAAAAAAATTACTAATAATTTGTTTGTGGATTCCTGTGATACTTAATTTTGCTTGACAACATTAGACTGAGAAGCACCCAGGGATTGTAAAGCATACTGCTGGATGTGTGGGTCAGAGTGCGGTTTCCATGGTAACATAGGCTGAGGAGCTCTTCTCCATGTAGGCATCAGCACCCTTAGGCTCAGGTTGGATGGAATAAAAGTTAGAAAAGGACAAAGTTCACACAGTAGGCAGTCTCTCCATCTGTTTCCTGAATGCCATGGTAAGCAGCTTCTGCCCCACACTCCCACAGCCATGGTGTGGCTCTAAATGGGGGCTGGAGTTAACAGCTCAGCAGTTAAGGACACACACTGCTCTTCCAGAGGACCCGGGTTCAGTTCCCACCACCTGTGTCAGGTGGAAATATGGTGCTTCTGACTTCCCAGATACGTGCACTCGTGTGAACACATAAACACACAGACAAATGCGCAGAATGAAAAAAATTAAAAAGAACATGTTTAATAAAAGAATATGTAATTAAAAAAATCTAAACGGAGCCGGGCAGTGGTGGCGCACGCCTTTAATCCCAGCACTTGGGAGGCAGAGGCAGGCGGATCTTTGCGAGTTCGAGGCCAGCCTGGTCTACAAATTGAGTCCAGGACAGCCAGGGCTACACAGAGAAACCCTGTCTCGAAAAAAAAAAATCTAAACGGGTACTGGGTGGTGGTGGTGCCTCATGCCTTTAATCCCAGCACTCAGGAGCTAGAGGCAGGTGGATCTCTGTGAGTTTGAGGCAAGCCTGGTCTACAGAGTGAGTTCCAGGATAGCCACAGTTACACAGAGAAACCCCATCTTGAAAAACAAAAAAGTCTTTAACAATAACAAATAAGGGGGATGGAGAGATAGCTCACCCGTTAAAGCTAGGCTCATAACCAAAAATATAAGAATAACAAATAAGGGAGCTGGAGAG
Organism: Lophiomys imhausi; assembly: GCA_907164525.1. Lineage (NCBI taxonomy): Eukaryota > Metazoa > Chordata > Mammalia > Rodentia > Muridae > Lophiomys > Lophiomys imhausi. The sequence goes on from CAJQZJ010032342.1 coordinate 7,443,195, forward strand.
ATGGCACAGTAGTTAAGAGCACTGGCTGCTCTTCCAGAAGACCTGGGTTCAAATCCCAGCACCCATATGGCAGTTCACAGCTGTCTATAGTTGCTAGGCATGGTGGTAATCCCAGCACTCAGGAGCCAGAGGCAGCTGGATCTCTGTAAATTCAAGGTCAGCCCAGTGAGTCCAGAATAGCCAGGGGTGTGCACAGAGAAAAACAAAACAAAACAAATAAACTATCAGACCATTAAAAAAAGATTAAAAGAAAGAAAATTAGCAGAAGGACTGGAATGAACAGCCCTGTATTGTTACAGTTCAATCAGATTCTTATACCCTTTTTTCCTGGCCTCACATTCTCTGACCAGAGATAATATCACTCTCTTTAGTGTCTATCATTCCCATTGTTTTCCTACTATTAGTGAGTATAACCCGGAGCCACAGTCTTACATTTTTGTTGTGTTGTGTTTGAAACGGTATCTTGCTGTCTAGTTCTGGCTGGCCCTGTACTCACTATGTACAACAGGCTGGCCTCAGTGCTGTGCCAGCCTTCCTGCCTCCAGTCTCACGGGCTGGGATTGTAGACCTGTGCTACCTTGCCTCGCTTTCACCCAATTTAAAACCTTGTTTGTTATTTATTGTCAAGGAAAACAAGCATGAATGCAGTCCCTTTGCCTTCGTTAGGGTTCTATTGCTGTGAAGAGACACCATGACCACAGCAACTCTTATAAAAGAAAACATTTCACTGGACCGGCTTACAGGTCAGAGGTTTAGTTCATCATCATCATGGTGGGCAGCATGCTGGCCTGCAGGCAGACATGGTGCTGGAGAGGTAGCTGAGAGTTCTGCATCTGGATGGGCAGGCAGCAGGAAGAAGAAGTGACATTGGGCCTGGTTTGAGCACCTGAAACCTCAAAGCCCACCCCCAGTGACACACTTCCTCCAACAAGGTCACACCTCCTAATACTGTCACTCCCTGTAGGATTTTGTTGGGGCCATTTTTTGTTTAAAATACTATACCTACAATCACAGATTTTGCAAATGAGTCTCCCACATTGTGGGAAGTCAGAGGAGTCAGCACAGCACATCCCGAGTATAATGGAAAAATTTGCCCTGGGAATACCACTTTGTGATAACTTACTGCAAAGTAAGCATTCTTTGGTTTTTCAAAAAACAAAAAAACTAAATTTTTACCTTATTTCTTTTTCACTTATTTTACTCTTCTTTCGAAAGATTTATTTTATTTTTTTTTATTTTTTATTTTTTTGGTTTTTCGAAACAGGGTTTCTCTGTATAACAGTTCTGGCTGTCCTGGACTTGCTTTGTAGACCAGGCTGGCCTCGAACTCACAGAGATCCGCCTGCCTCTGCCTCCCAAGTGCTGGGATTAAAGGCGTGCGCCACCACCACCCGGCTGAAAGATTTATTTTTAATTGTGTGTGAGTGGGTGTGTAGGAGCACATGACTTGTGTGCCAGCAGAGGCCAGAAAGGCACTGGATCCCCTGAAGCAGCAGTTGCAGGTAACTGAGAACACCCGACATGGGTGCTGAGAACCAAACATGGGTTCTCTGCAAGAGCAGCAAGTGCTCTTAGCCACTGAGCATCTCTCCAGCCCCACTTTTATCCCCCTATTTTTGAGCTGATAAGCATTTCAGCTTTATTTATTTGTGTTTTGGGGGACAGGGTTTCTCTGTGTATCCTTGGCTGTCCTGGACTCACTCTGTAGACCAGGCTGGTCTTGAACTCACAGAGATCCGCCTGCCTCTGCCTTCCGAGTGCTGGGATTAAAGGCGTGCGCCACCATGCCTGGCTTTAACTTATTTTTTAAGTTAGCATATAAAATAATGGGTTTCATTATGGCAATGTCACAAGTACATGGCATTATCATTTGCTCTTATCCCCGGAGCCTGACACTGCTAGAGGGCACGCAGTTACAGCCAGTGAAAGGACAGAAAGGAAGAGAGTCAAGGGCCCCTGGCATCAGGAGGATCTGCCTGAAGAACTGTGAAGAAGAATGAATTGTGGGAAAGATGACTGGGGTTTTATTGGTCTTTTTAAAAATGTGCCTAGCAGGGAGCTGAAGAGATGGCTCAGCTGTTAGGAGTACCGGCTGCTCTTCCAGAGGACCTGAGTTCAGTCTCCAGCAACCTCATGGTGTAATGGGATCTGATGCCTCTTCTTGGTGTGTGTGATGACAGATCACTCACATACATAGAAATAAATAGTTTTTAAATGTGCCTAACACAGCAGGGTCTCCAGAGCTTGCTGAGATATGAGTTCCAGGTCCAGATGAGACCATACCTCAGAGGGACAGATAGACAGTGAGAGAGGAAGACACCCAATGCCTCTCTCTGGCCTCCCTGTGCACACACTGGTCCATATTCTCAACACCTATGCAAACACACACACACACACACACACACGCATATACACTAATACAGATGCGTGCATGCACACACATACATATACATTAACAGACACATGCCCATGCACACATACCTAACACACACACAAATATTTATTTGTATTTAAGTAATTTTCTGTATTTAAATTTTTTTAGTGCATCTAGAGATATGGCTCAGTGCTTAAGAGAATCTGCGACTCTTACAGAAGACCAAAGTTTGACTCCCAGCACCCACATAGGAAGCTGGCAACTGCCTGTAACTCCAGCTCCAGAGAAATCTGACACCCTTTTCTAGCCTCCCGGGGACTCACACACATAAATAAAACTAAAAAATAAATATGAAGGAAAAAAAAGTGTCTAGCTTTAGAGAGACTTAATGAATCGTAGTGTTTACATACATGAGCAGAACTCTAGAGAATGCCTTCAGAAATATATATTTTTTTGTGGGGGTGGGGTTCAAGACAAGGTTTCTCTGTGTAACAGCCCTGACTGTCCTGGACTTGATTTATAGACCAGGCTGGCCTCAAACTCACAGAGATCCGCCTGCCTCTGCCTCCCGAATGTTGGGATTAAAGGTGCCACTACGCCCAGCCAGAAATAGCTTTCAGTGAAAACATCAGCACTTTATAAAGGCTTGCCCAGGCTTTCTAGGAAACCCTGAGGTGCACCATTATCAACCACATCTGTTAAGAGCTCAAGTGCTCTTTAACTTTTTTTTTTCCTAAAAGGAAATTTTCTGTTACCTCTTTTTTTTTTTTTCCTTTAGAAGAGAAAGTGGGATTTCATCTACTAGGCTTGCAGGGGTTTTTTTTGTTTGTTTGTTTGTTTTTTCCTGCAATGTAACCATGCCTTAAATCAGTGGCTCTCAACCTTCCTAATGCTGCAACCCTTTAATACAGTTTCTCTTGGTGTGGTGTCCCCTTAACCATACAATTATTTAATTGCTACTTCATAACTGTAATTTTGCCACTGTTATGAATCATAATGTAAATATCTGACATGTGACCCCTGTGAAAGGGTCTTTCAACCCCCAAAGGTTCATAACTGCTGCCTTACATTAACGGAAGTCTAGCCACATAGCAAACAGGGAGAGCTGGGGCCCAGAAGCATCAGGGCTAGTTTGCTCTGGAGCTTAACAGAAGCCCAGTGAGCAAGAACAAAGGCGGGAAGGGAACCTGAGACAAGTGAGAGTTAATTAACCAGAAGACAAACTTGTATTGTAAGATGAGAAGTCTGAGGACAATGGAAAGGGTGTTCAGAAGAGGCCTGGGGGAGACGACAGCACCCTGCTAGAGAAGGGGACCTAGTTTAGCTTTTGTGAAAGGAGGGCCTGGTTGTCAAGCTGCCCAAGGTGCCACCATGACATAACTCAGAGGGTGACTATGCATAATGCAAGAAATTAGGGAGTATGAGATTCTCAGTGAACTAATAAAAATATTAAAGCCAGGTGTGGTGGCACACACCTTTAATCCCAGCATAGAGGCAGATGGATCTCTGTGAGTTTGAGGCCAGTCTGGTCTACAGAGTGAGTTCCAGGACAATCCGGGCTACATAGAGAAACCCTGTTTCTTAAAAAAAAAAAAAAGCCGGGCGGTGGTGGCGCACGCCTTTAATCCCAGCACTCGGGAGGCAGAGGCAGGTGGATCTTTGTGAGTTCGAGGCCAGCCTGGTCTACAAAGTGAGTCCAGGACAGCCAGGGCTACACAGAGAAACCCTGTCTCGAAAAAACAAAAAAAAACAAAAACAAAAAAAAAAAATTGGAAAACTCCAACCTGGTGTGGTGGTGTACATCTCTGCACTTGGGAGACAGAGGCAGGAAGATCTATGGAAATGAAGGCAGCCTGAATAGCAAATCTTACACAGCAAGTGAGACCCTTTCCTTGAGAGGAGAGAGAGAGAATTCTATATATTGTATATTAGCCAATCCACTGGTACCAGGCAAGGCAATTCTGTGATGACCATTTTTCATACAGCCTACGGAGTTGGGAGCTAGAAAAATGGCTCAGTGGTTAAAAGTGCACACTGCTCTTGCAAGGACTCAAGTTAGTGCCCAGCACCCACGCTGGGCAGCTCCTAGTCACCTGTAACTCCAGTTACAGCAGAATCCAATGCCTCTGGCCTCCACAGGCTCCTAAACTGATGTGCACTAGTACACGTACTTAAAGGTAAAATATTTTTTTTCCCCAAGACAGGGTTTCTCTGTTTAACCCTGGCTGTCCTGGACTCACTTTGTGGACCAGGCTGGCCTTGAACTCACAGAGATCAGCCTGCCTCTGCCTCGCTGGGATTAAATGCAGGCACCATCATGCCCAGCAAAATAAAACAAATCTTAAGGGGGAAACTTATGGAGTCTATTGTAAGTCTCTAGACTATAATAATACTAGAATTATTTTATGAAAATTCAGGGAAGGAGATTAAAGCATTTCACTTGGCAAGATTATTTCTCATGAGGAATAATCTTAACAGCTCACTCATTCAAAAGACCGAAAAGAAAACACTTGTGTATGGCTGTTATGACACACTGCCACAGCCCTGCTGGCATTTAGCAACACCAATTTATTTCCTTTCAGTCCTGGGAGTGAGACATCCAATCAGGTGCCCCAGCCTTGAGGGATCCGCGGGAGGGAGCTCAGTGGAAGAGCACTGGCCTGGGATGCCCAAGGCCTGCATCTCATTCCCAGCAATGAAAACCAAAAACAGAAACAAGAGTGGGTCTTGCTGAGTTCAAGTTAAGGTGGGGACAGGACTGTACACCTACTGGAGGCTCCCTGGGAAGTCCATCTCCTTGACATTGTCAGTCTCTCTCGACACTGCCCTTCCTTTTCCTTGCTTCCCAACTCCTTATTTGAAACTAAAAATGGCTGGCTGGATCTTCCTCATGCTCCCTCTTCCACCTACATTGGTCCTACCAGGATACTACTATTCATCTAATTTTACTTATTTACTTTTTAAAGACGTGACTTGTTTTAATTATGTGTATATGTGAGAGGGAGTGTATGTGCATGTGTACACAGACACCTAAGGAAGACAGACGATCACCAGGTACTGGAGTCACAGGAGGCTGTGAACCAGGTGATGTGGTTGCTGGGAACGGACTCGGGTTTCCTGGAAGCGCACTAAGCGCTCTGAACTGATGAGCCATCTGTCTAGCCCCTGTTTATTTACTTTTTCAACAGGATCTTGCTGTGTAGCCCAGGCTGAACTCAAACTTATGTCCTCCTGCCTCTATGTCTGAATTGCTTGGGTTACAGGCATAGGCCACCAGGCCCAGTTCAGACTCCTACTTTAAAGTCAGTTGAGTAGCATTCTGATTTCCCTTGTCATAAGATACAACATAGTCACAAATTCCAGGGATCTGGAGTCTTCCAAAGAGCTTATAACTTACACTGCACAAGATGGACAATGAACCTACTAACAGAGTTTAAATCTTGTATTTGTGCAGCCCATACATATATAGATATTACATATTCTCCTAGGGTTTTTTTTTTTTTTTGGTTGTTTTGGGGAGTTGTTTCACTTTGTTTGTAAAATGGGAGATTGAACTTAGCCACCATTCGTTAATACTCTTCTGCATTCTGGCCAGGTGTGGTGGGGCACCCCTCTAATCTCAGAACTCAGGAGACAGAGGCAAGTAGATCTTTGAGTTACAGGCCAGTCTGGTCTACAGAGAGAGTTCCTGGACAGCCAGGGCTACACAGAGAAACCCTGCCTCAAAAAAACAAAAACAACTGAAAGGAAAATTATTGGCTCAGGACCACCAAGATCAAGTTCTCAGCACAAAGGAGATTTATTTGTCCCAGGGGGTCAGCAGGAAGGGATAAGGAACAAAGACAGGAGATAGAGGAAGAGGGATAAGGGGAAGAGAACAAAGTAGAGGTGGGGAGAAGGGTAAGCAGTATTTGTTCCAGAGAACAAAGGACTGTCTCTGGGTAAAGAGGACCCCTGTGTTAGGAATGAGGTGTTAATTTAGACTGGGCGTGTTAAATAGGTGAGCCCAAGGGGGATTTTGATTGTTGAATTTCAATACTTTGATGGTTGGACCTTGGTAGTCAGTCTCAGGAGAAATTGGCCAAATAATGGAATAGACCTTGGGGACTAGCTTTAGGAATGTAATCTACTAGTTTTTAGCGAGACAGAGAGAATGGGGGAGAAGGGCAAGGCCTGCCAGAGCCATGCTGCCTCACTCAAGCTGGCCAGAGCCCTTTAACAACAAAAATATTCTCCTGCATTCCTGAAAGGTAAATGCTGTCCAAAAAAGCATAACTCGGTATTGCCTGTCTTTCCACAGGATTCTTGGCTCCTGGGTCCTAGTGAGCCCTGCTCTTTATCTCCACCTTAAAGAGGGATATATAACTATTAATTTGTCTCTCTTTCGGAAGAACAGCAATATCAAAAAAAAATTTTGTCAAAACAACAAATATTTTAACTGAAGATGCTAAAAGTGCTGGGTGCATAGCTTTCTAATACAGTTGGTCTGACTGTGAGGGGTACAGTAGTGGAACGCTTGTCTAGCACAAGACGCTGGGTTCAGTTTTTTTAAGTGGCAATTTAATTTTTTAATTAGCTCGAAAGAATGGAAATAAGGGCAAAGATTTACTTCTCTTACTCAAAATAAACAAATAAGCAAAAACAATAATAGAGCTATAAATATTTATTTATAAATAAATAGAGCTGGCCAGGCAGCTCAGCAATTATGGGTGTTTACTTAATGCCAAGCCTGAAAACCTGCGTTCAAGCTCCTAGACCCACAAGGTGAGAGAACTGACCTCCACATTGTCACCATGACACACACACTCACAAGCAAACACATGTGCACACAAAATAAAAAAAATGTATTAAATAAAAGTCTTAAAGAAACAAACGTGGCCACGGCCGACGAGGGAAATCTGAGTAGAATTTTAAAAACAAAAACCACTTCATTCAATTTTATTATGTTCTTATAAAAAAAAAAGTTCAAACCAAGTTACGATTTTTCTGGGCAAAACAGCTCCATTAAAGAGCCTCGCCAAGTTGTCCCTCGGGGGACCCAGATTCAGGCTAGACGCCAGTCCCAGTGGAAAAAGAAACACCTGGAAAGCAGCTCAGACAAAGAGACCGCGAGGCAACGAGAGGAGAAACAGGAGAGGAGGCTGCTGGTTCCTAAAGACAATCTGTTCTTAAAGGTGAGGGATACAGTGGCAACACCAAAAGCCGGGGCAAGGCTCAGCGAGGCCACACTGTATCTCAGCTCTGAGCATGCTCCTTCCAGGAAGTTTCCGAACCCAGTTTGCACCAACTAGCCAGCCTGAAAGGAGCCAGGGTCCTGCACATATCACGCCGATTCATTCGTTCACTCGCCTGTTCTGGACCAGTCACACGTTGACCGAACTGGAGAGGCAAAGAGTAAACACAGCAAGGCAGCAGTTGTTTGCGCGAGTGTGGTCTCCCGTCCCTCCCGCGCGTGCTGCAGAAGAGGTGCAGCTCGGCTTGGTGAACAGGGCGTCTTCTACGGCTTTAAGGCGTGTGTCTACAGGGGGGCGCGCTGCCAGATCTGTGGCCCAATGTGGGGAGCACAGGGTGGACAGGAAGAGAACGGGAGGACACCTTTATTCGAAATTCTACAGCTATCCCCAGCTCTCCCGCGCAGCTGTTTCCACTGACCGAAGAGATGGGGGAGTTCGGGCCGGGATGCGAGAGCTTAGGAAGGAGCCAGCCCGCCCACCCGCCCGCGATCCTCACCAGGTCAATGGCCACGACCCTCCGGATGGACTTGGGCGGGTTCTCAGTCAGGTAGATGAGCCGGTCGCTGAGCACCACGTACTTGAAGGTGTGCTTCTCAGCGTTCGACACGACGATGCACGGTTCGTAGGCACGTACCGCGTCGTACACCTCGGGCGGCAAGTGCCGCCGCAGGAACGCGTCCAGGCGGCTGTTCGTGCGCCCCTGGAAGCCGGACCGAGTTGGGCTGGCCATTCGACACCCGCGGCCGGGCAGAGTGCCCCAGGCGGCTAAGCCTCCACGACACCAGGCGGAACCGCGCGTCCCACAAAGTCGTGCGCCTGCCGCCTCTGCTACCACCGCGCCTGGGCTCCGGGAACCGGCCCCCAACTTCAGGATCCCGCTCAGGCGACAGGTTCCCCGAGTCCCCTGCCTAGCCCAGCCCCGCCTCTAATCTTCGTCCCCACCCCACACAGAGATGGGCGGGGCAAGACACACGTCTTTCACGCAGCGTTGATTGACACAAAGAACCCCTCAAGGGTCTGGGAAGGAGTAGTTAGGGCCCCTGTCCAGCTACTGAACCACATGGTCCCATACAAACCGTATTGGTAATGGAAGTCAGTTTTAATCTGACTTCCTGTCAAAGAGAAACTTGAAGCAGATGGAATTTTGCGATTTGAGAATCCTGTGATTACCATAACACTGCCTGCTGTGACTTTTCAGCTTTGTCTTAGATGCAGGGATTCCTTCAAGAGTCTCAAAGAACTCTTAAAAATTGTTTCGGTAACTCAGGCCATCCAAGCCATGCGCCTGTGTTCCCGATGCCTACAACAATGTGGAAAACGAATGCAGGGTTGAAGGACCCTCTGGAAATCGAAGCTGATGGGTTGAAGGGTGTGGATTATGTAGCCCTAGAGATGCAGAGCAATAAAGGTACTGCTTGCTTCATGTTTAAGGGTGGCCAGGGGGCTGGAGAGATGGCTCAGCGGTTAAGAGCACTGGTTGCTCTTCCAAAGGACCCGAGTTCAAATCCCAGCAACCACATTACAGTCACATGGCTGTCTAATTGCCAAGTGTGGTGGTGCACTCCTTTAATCCCAGCACTCAGGAGGCAGAGGCAGGCAGATCTCTGTAAGTTCAAAGCCAGCCTGGTCTACAAAGTGAGTCCAGTACATCCAGGGCTACACAAAAAAACCAAACCAAAAAAAAAAAAAAAAAAAAAAAAAGGCAGCCAGGAAGGCCAGGAATAGCATGGCATGTTAGGTTATCGAGATACGAAGCAGGGCAGAAAATTGCCCTAGGTGTGTGCACTTCTATTTTTGTCTCAAATCCTAGAAAAGCCATACTTTTTGTCCCTTCCCACTCATCCAATGACATGAGGATGGAGCTGATCCACACTTGCAGGCCCAACATTCCAGAGACAGAGGCCTGAGGACAGCCATTAGCAGGAGGTCTGCCTTTGTTTATCTAATGAGTTCTGAGCTGCACAGCAAGACCCTGTCTCAAAAATAAATATGCAATGGAGAATATACAATGAAACTATATCATCCCTCTATTTACCAACACACCTTAATGAAATCTGATGTTCCTTACGGTGATTTACATTCTTTCTTTCATATTTTACTAATATATACTAAATATCGTAGACTATTTCAAATTCATTGTGGGAGAAGAATATAAACATATTGCGATGTATAACCAGATTATTGTGGACTAACACACTACAGTAGGGAAAGAGAAGTGTTTAGGCCTAGTAAAACAGAACGCACTAATAAATAGAACACATTATTTCTTTTCTTAGACTGTAATTTCTAACTACAGTCTAAGACTGAGTGGGGAACAAATGCCACCTGCTGGCAAAATCTCAAATGGCAGAGCACTCATAATGTCCTGAGTTTGATCTGTCTCACAGATGGATAAAAAGTGGTCCTCACCATGGGTTACAAACTTCATTGATGAAGGGTGTTTGCCACTTTAAACCAATAGAAAGGCAGGGACCCTCACCTGTGCCTCATAGTTGCCCTCATGGCAGCTCAGTAACAGTACTATAACATCAGAGGTAAAAAGTGAAGACCAGGCAGAAAGCCTCACTTCAGACCACTGTTCTGCCTCTGGGTTTCTGGTTTCATGCCAACTTCCCAGGACTAGGACAAACAGAATGACTGAAGCATGGCCAGAAATTTGAAGTGCACCTGCCACATGTGCCTAAAAGTCCATTAGGAAACAATCAGCTTTTAGTGACCAAGACACCAACCTTAATGAACCTTAAGATGCGGCACACAAGAAAGGGACTTGATGACCTCATTTAAGCTTGGTGACTCACAGAGAAGATAGTGCTATGGTTTCCAGGTACTCAATGTTCTACACTGTTGCGAGAGAAACAGCAAAGGTCAGATTGCAGGGATGGGATTTAACCACAAAGGAAAGATTACTGGATTTGGAGCCACGAGGATTGGATTAGATTACTAATTGTTGCTCACTGTGAGAGTTTTAGGGAACAAAAAAAGTCTATCTTTCTCATCATGAACCTAAGTCTCATCAGAGCTAAAATGCCCCATCTGCCAAAGTGAGTGGAAATGAGAACCAGAGAGCACTGTAGTAGGCCCTGAAGTGCTTATGGTCCTGTATGCTTTTCTAATCTTTCCAGAGGTAGCTAATCCAAATACACCCGAGATCAGCACTTGCTCTTAATCTTCTAAGCCCATCCAAACTCGAAAAACATTTTCAAGGATTCTGAGCAATCAAGTGTTTGATAAACATTTCCACCGAAAGAAGGGAGCATTCCTGGTGTGGAGAGAACCCCGAAAGGCACAGTCATTGACCTTCCAACACTGCAGAGGGATGGGCCTGAATGCGGGCTTAGGAGAATAATTAACTTGAAAGTACGGTACTTATGAGCATAACAATGTGAAAGTGGGTGAAATGGGTTCGGATCCCACCCCTCCCACTCAGGAGGGAATGACCCTGACAGTCACTCAATACCTCAGTTTCCCTACCTGTGAATGGGAACAAGAGCTCCAATACCAAAACGTTATTATGACTAGCAAAGCTTGAAAAGAATTTAGAAACGGAGTTGAGGCTGTAATTTACTGGTAAGGGATTTGACAGCATGAGGGAGACTCTGGATATGATTCCCAGTACTACAAAAAGTGCATGATCAAGAAATAAAAGAGCAGGCGTGATGGTACATGGATATAATCTTCCAGTGCCTATTCGAGGTAGGCAGAGGCGAGGTTATTACAACTCAAGAGCAGCCTGGCCTACAGAAGGAGACTGTCTCAAGAAAACAAAACAACGGCAAACAAACAGGTACCACCTGGGTATGGTTCCCCACGCCTTTGATCTCAACACTCAAGAGGCAGTGGCAGATTTCTGTGAGTTCAAGGCTAGCCTGGTCTACATACTACATACTGAGTTCTAGGGCAGCCAGGGTTACACACAGAGACCTTGTCTCAAAAATAAATAAATAAATAAATAAATAAAAGAAAGAAAAAGAAAAAAAAGGTGCCTAACAGTAAATACTGTTTGAAGAACAAAGGATAGAGTGATGGCTCAGCAGTTAAGAGTGCTTGGTACACAGTCATGAAGAACAGAGTTCAGACACTTAGCATCCATAATATGCCAGGAATCCCACAAACACCTGCAACTCCCTGATCCAAGTGATCTGACAGTCTCCTCTGACCTTTGTACACACACAGGTCCCAGAGTGGGCATTGCACACAGGCGTGGCACAATAAAATAAATCTTTCCAAAAAATCAACAAGTAGAGTAAGTTCCACAAGTATGTGATTTCCTGTCATTATCTCCCTACTTACAAAATTTCAAGTTGTAGTTGCTCCTGGAATATAACATAAACTTTTTGGCTTCAGATCAAAGATCGGAGTCTAACACAAAGACACCACACAAACAAAAGAGCAGCATTTAAAATACTTCCGTTTATTTGGGTCCTTTTATGTTTGTTGCTGAGCTTCCAATCTCACAGACTAGTCAAGCGCTGTACCACTAAGCTATAGCATCCACACGAACAGCATTTTTGTTTTTATTTGCATGTTATGAAGTAAAAATGTCCAACTAGAAGTAACTTTCAACAGGTCAAGGGATTAGGGATCGCTAAGCTGCTTTGCTCCTTTTCTTAGTAGTTTTTGATAGGTCTCATTTCCTCAAATTAAAACTGAAGACGGACAGTACACACAGACACTCAAAATCTGTGGCAGGTGAAAACCTGAATTCTGCAAGACGACTCTTGTTGCAGTGGAGAGGTGGCTGAGCACCCACATGGTGGCTCACAGCTGCAGCTCCAGTTCCAGAAGGGCTGCAGCGCACTCTTCTGACCCCTTAGATTTCTTCAGAAATCTAAGGAAAACTGCAAATGCTGTTGATTTTTTCCATTCATTAATTTATTTAATCACTTTACAGCTTGATTGCAGACCTCTCCCTTCTCTCCTCCCAGTCCCACCCTCACATACCACTTCTCTCTCCTCCCCTTGGGTACCCTCCCACCCTGACATATCAAGTTGTAGCAGGACTAACTTCCTCTCCCACTGAGGACAAACAAGGAAGTCCAGCTATGGGAAAGGGATCCAAAGGCAGGCAACAGAGTCCGAGACAGGCCCTGCTCCAATTGTTAGGGGACCCACATGAAGAACAAGCTGCACATCTACTACATAAGTGTAGGGGCATAGTCCCAACCCAAGCATGCTATTTGGTTGGTGGGTCAGTCTCGGTTGGGCCCCCATGGCATCTGAAGTAGATGGAGGGAGGGGATCAAGTGTGGGGAGAGTTGGGGGGGGATGGGACACACTAAGAAAGAGAATAGGAATGAGTTGGGGGAGGCCCGGGAGTAAATGCTGTCAATTAAAACTGGAAATATTCAGAGTGAGAGACTAGGAACACTCAGGCTAAACAGGACAAGTCCATTAAATCTCTCCCCTCAGGGCTCAGGAAACCCCTTGGAAGAGGAGGCAGAAAAAAATGTTAGAGCCAAGCCGGGCGGTGGTGGCACACGCCTTTAATCCCAGCACTTGGGAGGCAGAGGCAGGCGGATCTCTGCGAGTTCGAGGCCAGCCTGGTCTACAAAGCGAGTCCAGAACAACCAGAGATACACAGAGAAACCCTGTCTCAAAAAACCAAAAAAATGTTAGAGCCAGAAGAAATGAAGGACACCAAGGAAACAAGGCCTTCTAGACACAACAGGACTGATGCACATATGAGCTCAGAGACTGAGGCGGTATGCACAGGGCCTGCTTGGCTCTGCACCAGTTTGGGGATCTAATTGTTGAAAGGAAAAGCCGACACATGGCCCCATCCCTAACCCAGACGATCTCTCCAAAACATAGACAACCACTTGCAAATGAAAAGTTAGTTTTCTTCAAAGGAGTCTCACTGGCTAACAAACACTGTTAAGGACAGGCCCCATGCCCAGCAGTAGATGACAACACAAAACGGACTCAACAGCATCTTTAGAGGTTCCTTGTCTCATGTTGAGTCAGAGAATTTTTTTTTAACCTTATTGGTCCTTTGTGTATACATTTTAGCTTTCATTTTTTTCTGTTTTTTTTGGTATTCTTGTGTGTGCAAAGTGTGTGTCTCTGCCTTTATGTGTTTCTTATACTTTTTCTTTGGCTCTTTTTCTTCTATTTGCTTTCTCCTGTTCTACTTTGTTTTTGCTTTATCTTGTATTTTATTTTATTATTATTCCTTAAAAGACTATTTTCTAAGGAGACAGGAAGGGTGTGGGTCTGTGTGGGAGGAGGGTTAGAGAAGAACTAAGACTTTGGGGAAAGGGAAACCATAATCAAAATATACTGTATGAAAAAATGATCTACTTTCGATAAAAGAAAAAACAGTCACAGATGATTTAAAAACAAAAACAAACAAACAAACAAAAACATTTTCTGAGGCCAAGGAGATGGCTCAGTGGGTAGAGAGCTTCCTGTGCAAACATGAGGACCTGTATCCGAATCTCTGACATCCACATAAAAAGTCAGTGCTGGGCTAGAAGACAAGACAGCTTGGTGATTAAGAGCACTTGACTTGCTGCTCTTTTGGAGGGCTAGAGTTCAGTTCCCACCATCCACAGGGCAGTTCACGGCCATCTGAAAGTTGAGTTCAGGAGAATCCAAAGCCCTTTTCTGGCCTCTGAGAGCATAAGACATGCTCAGAGTGCAACAGCCATACACATAAATAAAATAAAATCCTTTTAAAAGTCAGTGCCCATGCTATAACCCCCGAATTAGGAGAAGACAAGTGGATCAAGAGAGTGGGCTGGCCAGTCAGTGTAGCCAAAACCTCAAAATTCCGGTTCAGTGAGATACCTTCTCTCAAGGCAATAAATAAGATGGAGAATGAGCGAAGAAGACACCTGACAGAGGTGCACACCCCACAACCTCACGCATGTACCATATAAGATACACACAGAATTTTGGTCTCCAAGTAATACTTCAGTCTTTTATTAGCCCCTTCTCAGACTTCCATGCTCAATTAAAGTATATAATAAAAAGCAGGAGCTGGAGAGATGGCTCAGCAGGTTAGAGCACTTTATTCTTGCAGAAGACTTGTGTTTAACTTCCAGCATCCACATGGCAACTTGGAAACATTCTAACTCCAGTGCCAGGGGATCCATTGCCCTCTTTTGACATCCATGTGCACCAATCACATGGTATATATATATGCAAACATTCATACACATACAATTAAATTTTTAAGGCTTAAAAAAGTGTAATAAGGCCGGGCGGTGGTGGCGCACGCCTTTAATCCCAGCACTTGGGAGGCAGAGGCAGGCGGATCTCTGTGAGTTCGAGGCCAGCCTGGTCTACAAAGCGAGTCCAGGACAGCCAGAGCTGTTACACAGAGAAACCCTGTCTCAAAAAAAAAAGTGTAATAAGAAATGTAAGACATTGGGAGGCAGAGGCAAGTGGATCCCTGTGAGTTTGAGGCCAGTGTGGTCTACGAAGTGAGTCCAGGACAGCCAGGGCTCTGTTACACAGAGAAACCCTATAGTGGGGAAAAGAGTAAGACAGAATACCTGCCCTCCTTTCCAACCTTTTCTTTCCCAAGGGTCTTGAACCCTTACTAAACTTCCTACATCACTTTCAGAGTGTTGGAGTTACAGGAGTACGCCACCATGCTTCATTCAGTTATAGCTTTATATCATGGTGGGATCACACATAAGGCTTTGCGCATGCTAGACAACAACTCTACCAACTGACCACATCCTCTCAACCTCTTTTCCAGCCAATAAACCTACTGTGAATGAACTTTGTCTAACAATAACATTAGACTTAATGAATGTTGACATGAAGCACAGTTAGGAAGAGAATGAGACACAGAATTCAGTGGTTAGAAGTTAGATTCTAAGCCGGGCATGGTGGTGCATGCCTTTAATCCCTGTCTCGAAAAACCAAAAAAAAAAAAGTTAGATTCTGCTATTTTTGCTTCAATTCAACATTTATTTATTTTTGCAAGTGTTTACCGAAAAGGTATTATACATAAACGGAATCAGAAAACTACTTTTGGTCTTTAAGAACCACCTACTCGAGAGAGAGAGAGAGAGAGAGAGAGAGAGAGAGAGAGAGAGAGAGAGAGAGGGGTAGGGTGGAGCATCTGGTAACCAGACCCTTGATAGGCAGAGTCAGGAGGATATATGCAGCTCTCAGGTAGCTTCAGGCACTCAGGAAATTCCAGGCCAGCCAATGCTACTGAGATCCAGTCTCAAGAAACAAAAAATAGCTTTAAAAAAATAGTCTGGGTGTAGTGGGTACACTCTTTTAGTCCTAGCTCTTAGGAGGCAGAGGCAGGCAGATTTCAGGCCAGTTCTACATAGTGAGAACCTGGCTCAAAACAACAAAAATCCTGGCTAACACACTAATACATAAAACAAGACAACCACACAAATTCAATACAAAGTAAAATCATTAAAATATGTTAATGATGAAAGAGGTAAAAAGCAAGACATGTCACAGGAATAATCAAACACAAGCCTGTAAGAAAATCTGGAAGGCTTCGTGATATAGTCAACTCAGATGGTGCTCTAGGAGTGAGTGGAAGTGGGAACTCACTGTGTAGAGCAAGCTGGCCTCAGCCCCAGAGATCCATTGGCCTGCCTCTTCCTCCTGGATGCTGGGATTAAAGGTGTGTGCTACTTCTCCTGGCTCCCACCCCCTTCTTTGTAGTCACTTTTTAAAAGTTTTATTATGAAACATACAAAGTATAGTTTTTTATATCCAAAAAATTTAGAAGAAAACAAAACAAAAAAAACATATCATAGCCCCTAAAAATAACCATTTCACATGACAGATCTATTTCCTTTTTTTGAAGTCCAAGAGAAGTTTTGAGAGTGGACTACAAAGGAACAGAGTTAAGCATGATGGCACTCTGGCACTCAGGAGGCAGGGGCAGGCAGGTCTCTGAGTTCGAGGCCAGTCTGGTCTACAGATTTCCAGGACAGCCAGAACTACACACAAAACCCTGTAGGGGTGTGGGCAGGGTAGTAGAAGCCGCAGCTAGGTGTGGAATCAGGAGAATTAAGTCTTCAAGGTCATCCCGGACTGCATAGGAAGTTGCAGGCCAGCCTTGTCTATATAAAACTGTCTCACAAGATAGAAAATGGGCTGGAGAGATGGTTCAGCGATTAAGGGCACTAGCTGCTCCTCCAACCAGGGTTTGATTCCCAGCACCTACATAGTTGCATACAACAATCTGTAACTCCGGTTCTAGGAGATCTAATGCCCTTTTCTGGCACCATGGGCATGTAGGTGGTGATCAGATACAATGCAGACAAAACATCCACGTACATTAAATTAAAAAATCAAAATTTAAATTTTAAAAAGTGGAGGAGGGGAACCACTATGTAGAAACACAGAAGTGTGTTATTGACCCTGAGGAATAATCATAAAGGGGAAGGTGGGATGGTTATGGGTAAGAACATCTACCTCCAAGCCTGATGGCCTGAATTCTGGTGTTTTAAAAAACTAAAATATCCCAGTCATTTGATTTTGAAGACTCAGGAGCCAGATGCTGGGATGAAAACCTGCTAGCTCAGAGAGGCAGAGAAAGAACCCAGTTGACATTTCTATTCAGCTGAAAACCCTAGAGGAAAAAGCCCAGAGCTAAAAAGCTCCTTCTCCACGAAGTCATAAATACCCTTCAGCTCAATGTCCCTCCTTTCTGTTTAATCCCTGTCAGCTAATTTCTTTCTTTTTCTTTTCTTTCTTTCTTTTTTTTTTTTTGTTTGTTTGATTTTTTGGGACAGGTTTTCTCTGTATAACAGCCCTGGCTGTCTTGAAAGTCACTCTGTAGACCAGACTAGCCTCGAATTCACAGAGATCTGCCTGCCTGTGCCTCCTGGGTTCAGCTGGTTCCTTGCTGGGCCTCTTGACCTAGGTTAACTTTATTTAATCCTGTGCACAGAGAGTTCTTGGATTAAAGGCGTGTGCTAAGGCAGAGGCACATCACAAGTACTTGTTTACAGTAAATAGAAAGCTCTAGGATTAAAAGCTGAGCCACCTCACAATTAGAAACAGGTTTTTCAGTTCATAGTCTTGAGGTGTTGGGGCCTGCTCTTTTAGCACAACCCCAGCCATTTTGTACTCAATCTCCATTTTGATCATGAGGTAAAATTAAGTTCAAGTACTCAGACTCTATTCCCCAGATGCTGACAAAGAAGTCCTTTCCCTCCGAGTATGACTGTGCCAGGTCCTGTTGACCTACTGTTCCAAATGTCTTCCTGTGACTGTATGGTGCTCACACTCTGTGATCTTAGTACTATGGAAACCCCTAGCCACAACCCCACTTACCTCACTTAGGACCAATCAAGTTAAAGACAAGTTACAACTGTCATTGTCTAGTTAGCCAAAATAACATGAGTTGAGGTTGACCACCCTGTTACATTGTCCACCCCCTGTATGAGCTCACTGAGGTTTTTGCCTTTACAAACTGACTCTCAAGAACATTTTGGGTCCCAGTCTGACTCCCAGATCCAAATTGTGTCCCTGGTCATGACCAGTCCTGGGGTGTGTGCTCAATAAACCATCCAAATCTGACTGAGACTGGTGTCTGAGTGGTTTGTGTGGCTTTTCCTGAACCCTAACAGGGGCTCACAATGTGTTACAGATGTTCTGTAACAGAGTTCAACCCCTGAGATCTACTTAGCAGAAGGAGAGAACCAACTCCTAAAAGTCATCCTCTTGTGTCATAATGTGTCCTAATTCTGGCATCTCATTGCCATGGTTCCTGGCGGGCTTTTCCAGGGCATACCCTCACAGGGCACACCCTCACAACAGTGTGTAATCTGGTCCCAGGATCTGTTCTTGGTGGGCTTTCAAGGACATTACCTTCAATGGCAAACACAGCCATAATTGAAAATGCCCATCTTTTTCCTGAGATGCCAAACTTCCAAAACCCTATGCTGGCAGACACTACACTACTTCACTAACCCCACCACAGCTTCTCAAGGACCTTGGATCACTGGTTTGTAGAGCAGGCCTGGTCTGTTTGTTCTTCATGAGAGTCTCCAACTGCATCCAGCCTGTATTCAGCACATACTCAATATTAACATATAAAATCTAAATGTTGAGCTAGGGGTAGTAGCACAGGTCTTTAATCTCAGCATTTGGGAGGGAGGCAGAGGCAGCGGGATCTCTGTGAGTTCAATGCCAGTCTGGTCTATATAGTAAGCTCCAGAACAGCCAGAGCTACATAGTGGGATGCTGTCTCTTAAAAAAAAATAAATAAAAACAAACTCAAAACTAAATTGAATTCACTGTGTTGTTTCCTCTCAGATTAAAATCTCTTATTTCAGAGTGATGCTCCTTAAGCTACAAGGTATTAAAGGGGGCTGAAACATTTCACCCTTCCAATAAACTCTTTAAGATGAACAAGTAAATAACTCAGTGATCCTGCAGAAACTAACAAGATTAACAAAACCATCCCTCCCCACCACCACCACCACCAAGCTATACATTCTTAGACAAGCTGAACTGCCTAGGACCTCTCCCTCCTGTCAAGTTGTTTTCAGATTGTTCAGTACACTCCATGTGATCTGTCACTTGGGGTAGGCAACGGTGACCAAGCTGTCTTTAAATAATGTCTGCTTCTCACCGGGCGTGGTGGCGCACGCCTTTAATCCCAGCACTTGGGAGGCAGAGGCAGGCGGATCACTGTGAGTTCGAGGCCAGCCTGGTCTACAAAGTGAGTCCAGGACAGCCAAAGCTGTTACACAGAGAAACCCTGTCTCGAAAAAACCAAAAAAAAAAAAAAATAATAATGTCTGCTTCTGTAAGTATCCTCAGTAAAAACCACTGGTTCACCAAGCTGGATCTTTGTGTACCTTCATTCTGGTCTGTCATTAGTACCCTATCTGGGGTGAGCAGACGTTTGTTCATGCATCTCTAGAAATACTATCACACAAGGTATGTTAACACGTGCATTAACAATCCATAAATACCCAGACCTGGTGTCTACTTGGAACCCTAGTGTTCTAGAGCTGGAAGCAAGAGAATCACATAAGGCTAGCAGGTTTCAGGCTAACCAGAGCTACACAGTGAGTCCCCCGCCTCTAAATAAAATTAGTGAAACCTTATCCTCTGAGGTTGATACTATCCCACTCTACATAAAATGAGTAAACTGAGATGGACTTAGTAACAAACATGATGCAGGCAATGCAGGCGCATGCTCAGGATTCAGGTCCAACAGCTGGAACCGAGTAACACAAAGTAACAAGAAAAACAACACTAGGAGAGGAGGAAAGAACAGAATCGCGGGACTTCCTATCAATGCTTTTCTTTTCTTTCTTTTTTGTTTTGTTTTTGTTTTTTTGAGACAAGGTTTCTCTGTGCAGCAGGACCAGCTGTTCTGAATTCCCTTTGTAGACCAGGCTGGCCTGGAACTCACAGATATTCACCTGCCTCTGCCACCCAAATGCTGGGATTAAAAGCTTGCGCTACCATGCACGGCTCTGTTTTGTTTTGTTAATATTTATTTATTATGTATACAGTGTTTTGCCTGCATGTATTTCTGCAGGCCAGAAGAGGGCACCAGGTCTCACTATAGATAGTTATGAGCCACCATGTAGTTGCTGGGAATGGAACTCAGGACTTCTGGAAGAGCACCCAGTATCCTTAACCTCTGAGCCATCTCTCCAGCCGCCCCCCCAAAAAAAGTTCTTTCTGGTTAAACTTAATTTATTATTATTGTATTTGTTTTTGATTTTTGTTGTTTTTGTTTTTGTCTTTTCAAGACAAGGTTTCTCTGTGTATCCCTAGCTGTCATGGAATTCACTCTGTAGACCAGGCTAACCTTGAACTCAAAGAGATCCGCCTGCCTCTTGTTTTGTTGTTTTTTGAGATAGGATTTCCTCCATATAGTCTTGGCTGTCCTGAACATGCTGTGTAGATCAAACTGGCCTCTAACTCAGATATCTACCTGCTTCTGCCTCTTGTACCCTGGGATTAAAGGTACTAATTAAAGGTAGTGTACAAAAGTAGTAACATCTAAACTGGGGATGTTGTTTCATGCCTGTAATTACATGACTTGTGAGGTTGAGGGTGAAGAGTTTAGGTCAGCCTGGGTAATTTAAAATCAAACAGAGGCTGGGGATCTCTGAGTTGGAGACCAGTCTGGTCTACAGAGAAAGTTCAAGATCAGCGAGAGCTACGCAAAGAAATCCTGATCTCAAAAAGTCAAACCAAGCCAGGTGTGGTGGCACACGCCTTCCATCACTCGGAAGGCAGATCTCAGTGAGTTAAAGGCCAGCTTGGTCTACAAAGTGAGATCAGGACAGCCAGGGATACACAGAGAAACCCTGTCTCAAAAAACCAAAAACAAGCCGGGTGGTGGTGGCGCACGCCTTTAATCCCAGCACTCGGGAGGCAGAGGCAGGTGGATCATTGTGAGTTCGAGGCCAACCTGGTCTACAAAGTGAGTCCAGGACAGCCAGAGCTGTTACACAGAGAAACCCTGTCTCGAAAAAAAAACAAAAAAACAAAAACAAACAAATAAAAAAAACAAAACTAATGACCAAAAACTTATGATCAGTCTGGGCTAAGGAGTGTCGATCCTGCCTCAGAAGCAAAACAAGTAAATACAAATGCAGTGAAAATTTAAAAGCTGTCAGATCCCTTAAGCTTCTACTCTTGACAGGTGGAACCGTTGTAAAGGAATTCGACAACCGACTCAACACGTGGTTCAAGTCACATTCAGTCTCCAACCTCAGGAGCTCGGTACATTAAAATGCCCACCACCTAAGAAGGTCCTTCTGTAAGACGTGGAGCGTACCTCGGGCAGCCGCTCAAAGCGGAGGCCAACACGGCCCATCTTATAAAGCGCAGAGGACCTCACTAACCTGTAGCTAGGCGGGCCGGATGCACTCTCCCGGCATGCACCACAGGCCCGTCGACCACGCCCCGCTGCCAGCTCCAAGGAGAAGCACGTGTGCGACCCTCCGCTCGCAAGAGTCCCCTGAGCGTTGCACCCTGGGAGTTGTAGTCCCCGGGCCCGGCCCACGGGCGGCGGTCTACGCTCTCTCCTTGAGGCTGCCGCTGGCGCCAGTCCGCGCGGCACGACGCGGGGGGGCGTGCCTCGCGCTGACTCAGCGGCGGCGTTAGCGGGCCCTTGCGCAGTTTTTCTTCCAGGGCCGCCGACCCCGCCCGCTGGCTTACCAACCTGCCCGCCCCGCTCCGCGCCACGCTGGAGAAGGCGCCTGGGGAACGCCGAGCGCGGACAGGAGCGCGGCCCGGGCCAGCTCCGGCGCTAGCGCTGCGGCTGTAGCGGAGGACTACATCGAGGAGGACGAGGGCCGCTCTCCGTACTCCCTGCGTGCGGCGCCGCGCCTGGCGGCTGGCCGGCCCTCGGGAGGGCAGGCGAGGAAGAGATAACTGGAGTGATGGTGACTGGAGGCTGGGGACGGCGGGCCGGGGACCTTGCGTGGCCGGGAGGGCCGGGCTTGGGATCGGGGACGAGCGGTGGCGGCCGCATCTCCGTCCCGAGTGCGTGGCTGCCGGTTGCCCGGTGTTTCATCACCGGAGTGGCCATGAGGCTTCGCCCAGGGAGGGATCCGGGCTAAGTATAGGGGGTGAGGCCGGCCTAGAAGGCTGCCCCCCAACCCCATTTGTGATTAGTTTTGGAGTGCGTCCCACCAGTTTCTGCTGTAGAATCAACCCCAAAGTTGATTCGCTCCCCACGCCGGGACAAATAGAAAAAGTGTTATTTCTGCGTGGTATTTTGCCAGCACGGACAGCCCTTTTCCCTCTTTGCTTCTTTACAGTCTTGCGGCAGTGGAGAATCGTGATGTTTCCCTGTAACCTGAAAAACGAGTACTTTTTGAAAGCCTTAATTAGTTGCTACTGGGGGAAGTTACGTTGTATTAAAGCGACTTGTCAACTTGATGTTAAAAGGCTGGAAAGATTAAGTCGTTCCCAAACAGGCATAAGTAGGTGTGGAGGAATTTTCCGTATTGTTTGATTCTTGACTAAATGGCTAAGGAAAAATTAAGGCTTCATATTTTAAGTGTATTTCTCGCCCCGCCCCCACCACATCCACCTTTGCAGGTGGTATCGAATGTGTACCATATTGTAACAATTTTTAAGCCCGGAAGGCTGTGGGTTAGAATAGTAAGCGTCCTTTCCCAGTCATTATTTGGAAGTTGCTACCTTTTAACTCCAAATGTAGCGTTATGCCCAGACCGGTGATTTACCATCCCATTTTACTTTGATCATTCTAATGCTTTTTCCGAATATGTAGATGACGAAGGTTTGGGAGGAATTCCTTCTCTATGGACAACTGTAACAAGTTGGCTTAGGGCTTTTGTTTTGTTTTTGCTCTTGTTGATCATGTGCTCCTCCGGGCCTCTTATTTTATCTCTTGTCAAGATTAGTGTGAAATGACAAAAAGCTTAATCAGTTTTTCCCAAAGCAATGGATAATTTAAAGGAAGTCTAGAGGATTTCCCAATCAGGGGTTTACAGAAATTCGTAAGCCGACTTTTCTCTCTGAGCATTTGTAAGAGGAATAGTACTTAACTTTTCCTTGTGGAACCATTTTGCTTTTCCATCTGTTCAAAATACCATTCTAGGTTAAGACTGTTTCAAGTAGTTCATCTTGTGTACCTAACTCTGAATTTGTAAAAGGATTGGGGACATGCTTTGTGCACACATTGTAGTCTTTAGGACTTTGCCTCTTTTCCTGCTGACACAGGAATGGAATGCATACTTTGCTTTTCTGTGTAGCCTCATTTTTTTTGTTTTGTTTTTGAGACAGAATATCTTTATGTAGCTCTGGCTAACTAGAGCATCCATATGTAGATGGACCAGGCTAACTTTGTAGGCACAGAGAGCCCCCCACACCTACCTCCCAAGCAATGGGATTAAAAGGGTTACGCTACTTTGACTACTGACTGTTTTTGTGGTTTGGTTTTGGTTTTGGTGGTGGTGGTTTTTTGTTTTCATTTGTTTGGTTGGTTGATTGGTTGGTTTTTCCAGACAGGATTACTTTGTGTAGCCCTGAATGTTCTGGAACTCACTGTGTATACCAAGCTGGCCTTGAACTCACAGAGATCTGCTTGGCTCTGCCTGGCAGGTCCTGGGATTAAAGCCCTGCACCACCCCCAACTGCCTGTTTTTGGTTTTTGGGGTTTTCAAGACAGGGTTTCTCTGTGTAACCCTAACTGTCCTGGACTCACTCTGTAGACCAGGCTGGCCTCAAACTCACAGGTCCTCCAGGCTCTGCCTCCTGAGTACCAGGATTAAAGGCATTTGCCACCATGCCCAGCTGGTTTTTGTTATTTAATGATAAGATTGGAATATAAATCTAGGATTTGCTGGGTGGTGGTGGCACACACCTTTAATCCCAGCACTTGGTAGGCAGAGGCAGGCAGATCTTTGCTAGTTCGAGGCCAGCCTGGTTTATAAAGTGAGTCCAGCACAGCCAGAGCTACACAGAGAAACCTTGTCTCAAAAAACAAAAACAGCTGGGCAGTGGGGGCACACACCTTTAATCCCAGCACTTGGGAGGCAGAGGCAGGTGGATCTCTGTGAGTTCGAGGCCAGCCTGGTCTACAAAAGTGAGACCAGGACAACCAGAGATACACAGAGAAACCCTGTCTCGAAAAACCAAAAAAAAAAAAAAACCAACCAAAATAATAATAAAATAAATCTAGGACTTAAAAAATCACATTTATTTACTTATCTTGTATATGTACAGGTATGTGCATGGAGATCTAGGGAATCAAAGACTTTTACCCTGAGCTTTCTCAGTAGTTCAAAGCCAGAACTTAAAAAACCCCAAAGCTGTGTTTTTAAATTTTAGAAACACAAACCGGGTGTGATGGCGCATACCTTTAATCTCAGAGGCAGGGGCAGGTGCATCTCTGAGTTCCAGGCCAGCCTGGTCTACAGAGTGAGTTCAGGACACAGCTACACAGAGAAACCCTGTCTTGAAAAACAAGATAAAACAAAAAATTTTAGGAACACAATGATGAGTATTTCATAGTCAGTTTCGTAAGAAACCAAGCTATCAGTGCCAGCATGGCAGAGCTTGAAGGGAATCTAATCTAGTTTTGGTAGGGTCAGAGTTGAGACCAGAGCCGTATTTCTGCCTGGGGTGATGTGTAAGTTAAACCCCTTGAGGGGTTTAACCTTGTAGCTGAAAAGAACCATGTATGCAGAGATGAAAAGTGAGAACTGCCATGCACTGTGGGGTTGCTGGCCCTACTGAGGAACGCACAGACTGAGGGGTTGTTCAGAAGTGTTTGTTTCTCAATCTATGGGCAGTCTGCCGGTGTGCGGTGAGTAGTGACAGGAGAGGCTAAGCTTTTTTCCCAAGGCTCAGTTTATATCCTAATCTTTGATTCCAAAAGGATCAAGGGAAACAGAAAAATACAGGAATACTTCTACCTGACCCTGACTTCATCATTCCTGAAAGGCTGCATGGTTCTCCATTCATCTCTCAGTCTCTTGAAATTCTCTATGGCTCTAATAATTTTAAAATAAATAAAAAAGTTTTATGGCATTATAATAGGAATGTAAGGCCTAATTTCCCTGTCCTCATAGTGTTGCAGAAATTGTAATTTGTGTGTGTGTGTGTGTGTGTGTGTGTGTGCGCGCGCGCACGCACGCACACGCAGGTGGAAGGCAGGGATCCATATTAGGTGTCTTCCTCTGTTGATTTTTGACTATGTAACTTTTTTGACAATTTCATACATGTATATAATACATTCTGTTTATTCTCTTACCTCTCATATTTGTCAAAACTCCCCACCCCACCTTCTTTTTTGAGACAGGGTCTTACTGAACCAGTTTGGCTAGAGTAGCTGGCCAGAGAGTTTTGAGGATGTGCCTATTGTCGCCGTCCCCTCACCTCCCTAGTTTCTCCCACACCTAGCTTTTACACGGATGCTGGGGAGTCAGTTTGTCCAGGTCTCAGAACAGGAAGCTCTCAACCCCCAAGCTCCATCCTGAGAACGCGCTGTTCATGTCTTCTTAATTCTGCTCCATATATGCAGAAAAGCAGGTTGTCTGTCTGTCAAAGGACTAGCTGACTTTGGGAGCTTTTCATGGTCTGATTTGAGAATATTAGACTCTATGTTGTGAAGTAGATTACTTTCCAGAGATTGAAGAGAGGAAAGCTGGCGTGGGATGGGGGAGTTCTGAAGTGAGGGAAGTTGTTTATGAAATACATTTCTAGAACTGGCTGGCAAGAGCAGAGACCTGTAAAAAGCAGAATTAATTCCTTGTTCCAAAGCTAAAAGACTGGTTTTTCACTCTCAGCCCTTCCTCTTTTATTTAACTTCTCTTGTCCTACTTGTGGACAGTCCAGTAAAGCTACCAAACTCTGAGGTGAGCTATTCTAATTGTTTTAAAAGATGTTTCATGTTCATATCTGAAAATAGGAAAATTCTTAGTCACTAAAACAAGGAAATACAGATGTCATTTTCCACAGAGACACACGGTGCAGCACATGAGTCCCAATACCATTTGTAGAATTATCTTAGTAGGTGGCTGGCAAGCTTTGCAGGACAATAAATACCCCCTGAAAGCTTTAACTGCATACTTGTTTAGACTCTCCAAAATCAGAGGCTAGTGTGTGCCACAGAGCCACTCCAGTTGTTGTGAGAGCCAGGCTCTGTTACTTGAGCTTAAGGTGGGTTTTGACTCTTGGGGGAGCTGTGTGTTTTCAGCCACTTGTTACAGTCTAGATAATGGTCTTTTCTGTGTACAGATGATTGTGGATTCTTGTATGGGATCAGAAGCCACGTCTGTTGTGATCGGAAAACTCCAGGAATAGCAGCAGAGATGGATGAGCAAGCTCTTTTAGGGCTGAATCCAAATGCTGATTCAGACTTCAGACAAAGGGTAAGTCAGCCGACTTAATCAATTTTAAAAGCATGCTTCCATAAATGTGCATCAGAGGACTGGACAGAGGGTTTTTTGGTTTTTCTTTTTTTTGGTTTTCCGAGACAGGGTTTCTCTGTGTATCCTTGGCTGTCCTGGACTCACTCTGTAGACCAGGCTGACTTTGAACTCACAGACAGAGATCCACCTGCCTCTGCCTCCCGTGTGCTGGCATCAAAGGCTTGCACCACCAGGCCAGGCTCATCGGACATTTCTAATTGTTGCAAAGTTGTACAAAGGCAGGGAACTTTTTCAGGAGAATAGTGCATGTTTGACTTTCTTGTTGTTTAGTTTGGACTGTAAGTTGCTTAACTCTTAAGTTGGTGGCAGCTAGCCTCCTTGCTATTTAGTCTTTGCAGACTAGAAATAAGCACTTTGGATGTGCCACACCCTAAGTTATATAAAATGACTTTAAGGCAAAAAAAAAAATCATTAGGAAGCTGAACATGGTGGCACATGCCTTTAATCCCAGCTCTTGAGAAGCAGAGGCAGGTGGATCTCTGTGAGTTCAAGGACAGTCAGGTTGACACAGAGAAACCCGGTCTTGAAAAACCTAAAAAATTCATTAGGAGATGCTAGTATATGTTACAGTAGGCCAGTGGGCCTGGCAGGAAACCTGACCAGACTTAGGTCTCCTGTTGATGAGGCCTGAGACCCCGGCCAGCACTTCAGTGCCCGTAAAATAAATATACCAAGACCTTTTAATGTTTCAACGCTTAGGCCTTAGCTGGGCAGACTCAACTAGCTCACTTAAATTAATCCAATACCAACTATTCCCTACCAGCCATGTGACTATATCTTCTGGACCCACAGAGACATCACTCTTATGTGTCTCCTGGTGAGAAGAAAGGTTCCTCTGTCTCTTCCTAGGGTTCCTTTCTTCCTCCCAGGAAGTCTCACCTTCCTCTCAGGAAGTCCTGCCTTCCTATACTCTTTCTACCCTGCTAATTCTCCTCAGAAAGAGCTGTAACCACATTTCAGAGCATTGAAATCATCTTTTGAAAACCACATATAAGACCTTTCTCCAACAAGTAAATTTGGATAAATGTAAATATTTAATTAAGTCTAATTATGTGAAAGCCGGGCCTGGTAGTGAACGCCTTTAGTCCCAGCACTCGGGAGGCAGAGGCAGACGGATCTCTGAACTTGAGGCTAGCCCTGTCTACAAAGAGAGTCCAGGACAGCTAGAGATACACAAGAGAAACCCTGTCTCGAAAAAGCAAAAAACAAAACAAAACTCTAATGTACTGTATAAATTTAATAAGGATTTTAGCTGAATGATAAAAGAAGACTCTAAACTTTAAAGACTCAAGCCTTTAATTAATTTTTAAAGACATGAGTGTTTTGAAGGTTAGGACTAGAGGAAGGGAGGGGCTTTTCTTCCTGCTTCTCGTAAAAAAGGAGCACTTGTCATAAGTGAGCTGGTTAACAATCTCACAAAGTATCACAGCCGTATTTGTTTTGCTTTTAATTGATAGGAATTTCCTTTTAAGTAGTTTAAAAAAGAAACAAACAAAACCTCCCAAACAGTTTCTGATACATGCCTCTGCTGGTAAATAAGTAGCCCTCCTAATACGGCAAATATCAGGGATCTAGGTGTCAGTATCTAGTCAGAACATCAAAAACCTACAAGTCCAGGCTTTTCGTATGTAAATGGGTTTATTTTCATAGGGACTTAAGCCACCTGCTTCCACAGTGGCTGATGCATTGCTCTCTCATATGCTGATTGGAATGAAAGGCTTTGGCTGGTTATATGTGTCAGATGATTCGTTTGTTTTTATAGTGCTGGCAATTGAACCTAAGCAAAGGCTCTACCACTGAGTTTTATGCTAGGTTTTGGTTTGGTTTGGTTTTGGGGTTTTGTTTGTGAGAACAAATTCTACTATGTGAGGGTCCCAAGGATTTTATCAGAGCTATCCCCTTTCTGTTTTGTTTTGCTTTTTTGAGACAGGGTTTCTCTGGGTAGCCTTGGCTGTCCTGGAACTCTTCTCTGTAGACCAGGCTAACCTCTTAACTCAAGAGATCTGCCTGGGAGTAAAGGTATATGTACCACTGTCTCCTAGCTGTCAGAGCTATCTTACAAGTATTGTTCAGTTTATTTTAGGCAGCATCTTTCTATGTTGCCTAGACTGGCCTGGTAATTATGCAGCTCAGGCTCACCTTGAACTCACAGTAATCCTCCTGCTTCAGCTTCTAGACTGCTAGAGTTACTGCACTATTCCACCATATCTGACTTTTCTTCTTCTTTAGGTTTTTCAAGACAGGGTTTCTCTGTGTAGGTCTGAGTATCCTGGAACTCACTTTGTAGACCAGGCTGACCTCAAACTCACAGAGATCTGCCTACCTCTATGTCCTGAGTGCTGAGATTAAAGGCATGGACCACCACACCCAGCAATTAGACAGCTGTGAACTGCCACGTGGGTGTTGGGATTTGAACCCAGGTCCTTGGAAGAGCAGCCTTAGCTGCTGAGCCATCTCTCCAGCCCCCTATATTACTGACTTTAATACAATAACAATTGTTTCCATAAGAACGTGTTCTGTGATAGGAACACTTCAGGCCTCTGGTGTCACCCAGTTTCATGTTAAGCCAATGTGAGTCATCACAGAAGCAATGAGGGTGAAAAGAATCGTCCTGAGACAGGGTTTTGACTGTCCGATTCAGCAGCTTCGAAGTGGTGAGGAGTGATGCTGGGTAGACTAATTGCAGCCATGGTATAGAGCACTGAGCTGCCTCATCATGCAGGAGGGAGCTGGAAGAGCTGAGGGGGAGAACTGCATCCTGCTCACTTTCCCACACAGTTTCTTTCTAATGCTAGTCATGCAAGGGTTCAGAATCCAGAGTCAAGCATGGAGAGTTCTGATTATTTACCCCACTCTCTGCGCCCCTTCCCCAGCTTTGGTTTAAATGCCCAACTTAAAACCTTTGGTTTAATCTGGTCGTGTTGGCGCACTCCTTTAATCCCAGCACTTGGGAGGCAGAGGCAGGCAGATCTCTGTGAGTTCAAGGCCAGCCTGGTCTACAGAGTGAGTCTGGGACAGCCAGGGTTACACAGAGAAACCCTGTGTGTTGGGAAAGAAACACCTTCGGTTTAAGTTTTTGGAGAAAGGGTCTTATGTAGCCCAAGCTAACCTCAAAGTTGCTATGTTGCTGAGAATGACCTTGAACTTTGGACCCTCCCAACTACATCTAGCACTTCACAGATGAGCACCACCATATAAGGTTATGATGGTACCCAGGGTCTAGCCTGGGGCTGCTACCCTAGGCAGGCTCTCCACCACCTGAGCTTCATGCCTGGCCCTTGTTTAAAGAAAACAATATGTTGGCTGCTGAGCCCCTCTCTGTATTTGAGTGAAATATTAGCAGCATGTATAAGTGACTTCATTTGTGCCCTGTCCAGGCTTCAGAGATGTTCCCAGTGGGAGTCTTGGGTTTTGAAACTGACATCCAGAGCATCTGTGCTTCTAGGACTGCCTCCTAAACGAGGGACTACTGTGTCCTCCCCAGATTTGATAACTGCTACAGTGGCTCAGGATTCAGGAAGCCAGTGTACTTAATATTGCCAGCTTGTTAGAAAGGATACAACTCAGAAACAGCCAAGCGGAGCTTAGAGATATCAAGGGCTTCCATGCCTTGGTGCCTACTTCCTTGAACCAGAGAGTGTTCTCCAGCCTAGGAGGGAGGGCCTCCCTCCCCCTCCACGTGCTTCCCTTCTGTTCATCCTAGAGTAAGTGCACGGGCTGAGAGTTCTGTTACTTAGTTTAGTGCTCACTTAGGTGGGCATGTGTGCTGCATGGCTAGCAGTTCCTCAGAGACCCATTTACAGTTGTATACACCTTAATATTAGTGCGCTTGATAAAGCACCGAGGCATCTTCTGTCATCTTTATAACCCAGCGACGTCTGCAGCCATTCCTGCACCATCTCCTTTGCTGAAGGAAACTGTCTTAAGTGTCTCACTGATAACTGGTCCCTTGTCTATATTTAGGAAGGATCTGATCTTTGCACATATTCAGAAGCCTGGATTGGATTTTTAAGCCGACTGTTAAACCCAAATTGTTGTTGATATTGGTTCACTGCACACTTTGTTTAGTATGAGCGGGGCATCAGAATTCAGTATCAAACATGTTGCTGTGTTTTGCAATCTTTCAGGCCCTGGCTTATTTTGAGCAGTTAAAGATTTCCCCAGACGCCTGGCAGGTGTGTGCAGAGGCACTAGCGCACAAGACATACAGGTAATGGAGACAGATTCTCCGTGTCTGGAGAGATCAGCATTACTGTGAAGCATTTTACGTTTTTCTTTGGGAAGTGTTTTCATAAAAACACTTTGTGGCTTGCCTTTTAGAAAGCTGTTATCATGCAAAGAGAAAAATAGCAAACCAATTTTTGAGCTAATGCAGAATTGATTTTTCAATAAAACTATCCTTTTCTTTATGTGTGTTGTATACTTGAGAACCAGTCGTCCCTGGAATAGACCACACTAACATGCCTTCATCTCATTATTGGGAGTTGGTGAAGGGGTTGATCATTAATGATATGCACCTTAATTTAAAGCCTTCACTGGCAGTGTATCAGTGTTCAGTTGCTGCTTGCTGTTGGGCCCAGGGTCTCGTCATTAGCAGTCATTGTAACAAACAGAGTTTCACAGAAATAGAAACTTGTGCCTGGTGTTGTGGCACACACCTTTAATCCTTAGGAGGCAGAGGCAGGTGGATCTCTGTGAGTTCAGGCCAGCCTGGTCTAAAAAGTGAATACAAGACAGCCATGGATACACAGAGAACTCTGTCTCAAAAAAACAAAAGAAAAAGAAAAGAAATGGTAAGTCGTGTACTCATTTCATCGTTAGTTAAATTAGCTTCTTATTAAAGAAGAAAAACTGGTATAGCAAAGCTTGCAGGAGGGAGACATGCAGCACGCGCCCAGGAACAGAAGCCCTGGCTTTAGTGATGGTCTGGAGTTGTTGGAACATCTGAGAGTGTCCCTCCACTCTATGTGGACTACTGTTCATAGGAAACTAACTGTCCCTGCACAAAGCTGTCTCACACATCGTCTATCTTAACTGAGCAGATTTGGAGCTATAAAGGAATTTTGTGAGAATTGTTGGCTATATTACCCCTAAGGAGGGAGTTAGAAAGAGATAATGGACAGGTAAGGTGGTGGTGTTTTTCCTCCTATCTTACAAAGGTGGTTTTATTTGTAGTTTCATTTCTTGTGTAAACTTTGAGGGTGGACCAAGAATCTTCTGCCCTGTTTATTTTGTATTTGACTCTAAAAGTGCTGACGAATGAAACTTAAATTTCAAGTAGGCCAGACATGGCATCATTGATTTGATCAGTCTCTTGCAGCTGTACCCTTTGTCGCCTGCATCTTTCTAACCATTCCAAAGTAAAGCACAGAAACTGTTCCAGGAACCTTGACTCTCCACATTAGAATTTGGGGTGATAACTTCTACTTAGAAAGTACTGTATTTAGGGTATGTATTTGAGCTTGTGGTTATGCTGCTTGTAAAATGTAATGGGACTGTCACATGTTGTGAATTGTATTTAGAGTTTTGGGGGTTTTTTGTTTTGTTTTTTTAACACTTTCAACAGAAGCTTGGGCTGTGGCTCATCGCTAGAGCCCTTGCCTGGAACTCATGAGGCCCCGAGTTAGGTACCTAGTGCCATAAAACAAAGAAGACAACAATAAAAGAGAAAGTAGAGTTGGTAAATTTTCTGAGAAACTTCAGTCGTTACTGGTATTTTACCTTTGTTTTCCCCAATTCATTCTATGATTATCCATTTTTCTTTTTCAGTGATGATCACATAAAGTTTTTCTGCTTCCAAGTATTAGAACATCAAGTTAAATACAAGTAAGGATTTATCCCTGTTTTTAATCTCAAAGATTTGTTGGGACAGGTGTGTTTTAGTTTGTTTTTCCATCCTTGAGGAATCCAAACTACAGATGGTAAACTAGCAGTTATATCTGGGCTATGAATATGTTTTGATTTATCCCAAACTAAGTTAGTCTGTCTACGGGCTTATTCTGTAGACCTCAATCAATCATAGTTTGAAAAATCACATAGCTGTCCTTCTGTTTGAGCATGAACTGAGCCACAAGTCTGAGATGGATCCCTGTATCCTGTCTGATACTCTGACCTGTGCATTCTTTGTTTTTTTTTTTTTTTTTTTTGGTTTTTCGAGACAGAGTTTCTCTGTGTAACAGCTCTGGCTGTCCTAGACTCACTCTGTAGACCAGGCTGGCCTCGAACTCAGTGATCCGCCTGCCTCTGCCTCTGCCTCCCAAGTGCCGGGATTAAGGGTGTGCGCCACAACGCCCGGCGACCTGTGCATTCTTTAAAACTGTGTTAATGGACATTTCAGTGTACTTTAGGAAACCCTGAATGCTATAGAATGCTATAAAATGCTCCGTTTTTAATAGGTGAGGTTTACTTTCAAAGCCGCAGACCCCAGATGTAGTCACTGTTCTGTCTTTAACAGGTATTCAGAACTCTCCGTTTTTAATAGGTGAGGTTTACTTTCAAAGCCACAGACCCAGATATAGTTACTGTTCCTTCCATCTTTAACAGGTATTCGGAACTGAGCACTGCTCAGCAGCAGCTGATCAGGGAGACGCTCCTCTCATGGCTCCAAGCTCAGGTAAAATGGTTCATTTCATTTAGCATCTCAAGCAAGCAACTGTTTCATTTTTATATCTAAAGTGCTGATCTTGAGGATCATGAGCAGAAACAATAACTTACAGTTGTATTATAACCAAAACTGTTGTACTTTCTATAACTTTGTGTAGATGTTTCTTCTTTGGACCTAGGTTCTCACTGTGTAGCTGGCCTGGAACTCCTTCCTCTGCCTCCCAGCTGCCAGAATTAAAGGTGCCCCCACCATACCTGGCTGAAACCTTAGGTGTAAAAAGTGGTTCAGGTTTTTTGTTTATTTGTTTGGTTGGTTTTTCAAGACAGGGTTTAACAGAATCCTGGCTATCCTGGACTCACTTTGTAGACC
The DNA here is from genome assembly GCA_907164525.1 of Lophiomys imhausi. NCBI lineage: Eukaryota > Metazoa > Chordata > Mammalia > Rodentia > Muridae > Lophiomys > Lophiomys imhausi. The sequence goes on from CAJQZJ010032342.1 coordinate 7,476,654, forward strand.
AGACAGGTTTGAACTCACAGAGATCCACCTGTCTCTGCCTCCTGGGTGCTGAAATTAAAGGGGTACACCACCACTCCTGACTGTAATTCGTCATTAACAAAAAAAAATATTTTACTGGGCATGGTGGCTCACGCCTTTAATCCCAGCACTAGGGAGGCAGAGGCAGGCGGATCTCTGTGAGTTCAAGGCCAGCCTGGTCTACAAGTTGAGTCCAGGACAGCCAGGTATACACAGAGAAACCTTGTCTCAAAAAAAAAAAAAATCTTTTTAAGCTTCCTTTTTTTTCATTATATGTGTATGCATATCTGTGTGTAGGTATGTATACCTGATTGCAGGTACCCACAGAATCTAGAAGAGGGAGTTAGACTCCCTGGAGCTGGAGTTCTCAGTGGTTTTCAACTGCTCAGTAGGGTTCTAGGAGCCGAGCTCAGGTCCTCTGCATGGGTGGTGTGTGTTCTTCACTCCTGAGCCATCACCAGCCCCTGTAGTTTATTGATATTACTAAATTCCATGACAGTAACTGCTTTATTATTTAGTCCTTAGAACTAGCCTGAATTGACACAGCCTGTATACGAAAGCCTTTTTGAAAGACCAAGAGTTGTTTATTTATACATATGCTTTTTGGTTACTTGTAGTTAAGCTTAACATACAAAGCTTTTTAATGTAACCAGAGTCTTCGTTTAAGATTCAGCCAACGAAAGAAAAACTATTGATTTTTCTTCTTGGAAGAAATAATATGAATTGTTAAAGTTCTTTTCATGAAGCTTAATGAGTCATGCCTCTATCTCAGTGTACAGGAGGCAGGAGGGGATTGCGGATTGTTTTTTGAGGGCAGCCTGGAGTTTGTAACAAGTTCAAGGTTGACTTGAGCTGCACGGTGGACCTTGTTAAAAACGCCAGGCCCTTGGCTGGGCCGGGCGAACCTTCAACCCATGTAGAGGCAGAGGCACAAAGTCAGGTGGTTCTCTCCGAGTGAGGCCAGCCTGGGCTACATAGTAAGACCCTGACTCAAAACAAGCAAACACCCTCCCCACAAAAAAGCTGGGCTGTGGTGTGCTTCTCGGACAGAATGCTTGAGTACAGATTGTCCCCAACACTGCAGGGAAATAAGAATTCTAAGAGCCATTATCCTGTGCTTGTCATGTGACTGGTCACTCGCACACCTGGGTAATTTTGTACAGCTGTGCTGCCACTAATCTTGGCATTGTTGAAGTTTAGGTGTTTTTTTTTTTTTTTCCAGTTAATGATAAATAGAAAAAAATGGTGTGCTTTTGAATGGCTTCAATTTAACTTCATGGATGTTTCTGTTTGCCAGATGCTGAATCCTCAACCAGAGAAGACCTTTATACGAAATAAAGCCGCCCAAGTCTTCGCCTTGCTCTTTGTTACGGAATATCTCACTAAATGGCCCAAGTTTTTTTTTGACATTCTCTCAGTCGTGGACCTAAACCCAAGGGGAGTGGATCTGTACCTGCGCATCCTCATGGCCATTGATTCAGAGTTGGTGGATCGTGATGTGGTTCACACATCAGAGGCAAGTAACTTCGTGTGGACTGGGTTCTTAGAGTAGGTTTTATAGGGAAAATGAACATATGACAAAAAGGACGGGAGTCTTTTTTTTTTTTTTTTTTTCATGTTTTTTAATTACAAATGTACTTAGCATCTTGAATTTGCTGAAAATGAAATCTAACCTCTGCCAACTCCCATAGATTGAAATTAGAGCATTACTTAGATTTTTAGAACTGTAGTCACCAGTGAAGTACATGAGTTTACCTTCTCACAATTCCTGTGAAGTATCGTCCATACTTAATGCTTCTGAACAGGCAAAAAGCTATGGCTTATGACCTGGATGTCAGTGCTGCCCCTCCATAGTCTCAGCCAGTCACTGTGCTCGAACCCGTTATCCGAGTCTTTATGCATGTAGATCTTTTGTCTTTTTTTTTTTTTTTTTTTTGGTTTTTGTTGAGTAGTGCTGGTAACTGAATGGACTGTTTTCATCACTTCTGAGGAATCCCTACAACTGAGGTGCACCCTGACGCCCGCCTTACTCTTGAAGTGCTGGCCAGACAGCTCAGCAGCCGAGCACTTGCCTAGTGTGTAGGAGGCCCAGGACTTGATCTCTATCACTTCAGCATAAAAATAATTATGAGTGTGAGGATTTTTTTTTTTTTTTAGGTTTGTGGAGACAGGGTTTCTCTGTGTATCCTTGACTGTCCTGGACTAACTCTGTAGACCAGGCTGGCCTTGAACTCACAGAGATCCACCTGCCTCTGCCTACCAAGTGCTGGGATTAAAGGCTTGCACCGCCATGCCTGGCAATTACAGAAAGCTGTGAACTGCCATGTGGTTGCTGGAATTTGAACCCGGGTCCTTTGGAAGAGCAGTCAGTGCTCTTAACTGCTGAGCCATCTCTCCAGCCCCGAGTGTGAGGATTTTAATTGGTTGATTCTAACACTTGGGAAACTGGGGTGTGAGGCTCTCAAGTTTGAGGCCATCCTGAGTTAATGTATTGAGAACCCTATCTTATGTCTTTTCTCTTTTTTTTTTTTTTGGTGTTTTGGGACAAGGTTTCTCTGTGTATACCTGGCTGTCCTGGACTCACTTTGTAGACCAGGCTAGCCTCAAACTCACAGAGATCCGCCTGCCTTTGCCTCCCGAGTGCTGGGATTAAAGGCGTGCACCACCATGCCCGCCGAGAACCCTATCTTATGAAGAAAACAAAAACTCCACTGGAAATAGCTTTAAATATATATAATTGTTTAAGACACTTATACCTGAAATATTTATAAATTTAAAGTATATTTATTGTACATTCAAGTCACTGCCATTTCTAACTAGTGTAAGTACTATGTCTAATATTTAGAAATAATTTCACATGCTTAAGATTTTTCAGCAGTGTTTATTTATAGTTTGTACTTAATGGATTAAGTCTGGCACCGAGGAATAGAAGGGAAAAAGGAAATGCAGAGAATCACAGGATGTAATTTCAGAGCAGATAAATAGGAAGCCATGGTGGGGACTGCTAAGAAGCCTGGGAGTCCCACGCAGAGGAAATTGCTGTGCACAGCTGTACTTGGACATCAAGTGCTGTTTTGTTACCTTGCCTGTCTTGGGTGCTTTGTTTTTAGGAGGCTCGCAGGAACACGCTGATAAAAGACACCATGAGAGAGCAGTGCATCCCCAGTCTGGTGGAGTCATGGTACCAGATCCTGCACAGTTACCAGTGCGCTAACCCAGAAGTGCTGTGCCAGTGTCTGGAGGTGGTCGGGGCTTACGTCTCCTGGATAGACTTGTCCCTCATAGCCAACGACAGGTTTATAAATATGCTGCTAGGTCATATGTCAGTGGAAGTTCTACGGGAAGAAGCATGTGACTGTTTGTTTGAAATTGTAAATAAAGGGATGGACCCTGTGGATAAGATGAAACTAGTAGAATCCTTGTGTCAAGTGTTGCAGACTGCTGGGTTCTTCAGCATTGACCAGGTCAGTGGGCATCTTAAAGCAAGCTTTGAAAACTGTTACAGATGCTAAACCAATGTGGCTTCCCCTGTGAGCTTTGGGGAGTGTCCTTGACTGATAGTAAACCACTGTGTCCTGTGAGCCACACTAATATCTGTAGCATTTTCCGTGTACTTATACCGCTGTGGCACTTTACAGTCAGGATGGCGCATGCATTTTGCAAGTTTTCGGTGCTGAGGAAAAGGATTTTTCAGATATCTGTGAGGTTTTGTTTGTTTGTTTGAGACAGGATTTTTCTGTGTAGCCCTGGCTGTCTTGGACTCTCTTTGTAGACCATGCTGGCCTTGAACTCACAGAGATCCACCTTCCTCAGCCTCCGAATTCTGGGATTAAAGGCGTGAACTACCACGACTGGCTCCCTCTTTGAGGATTTTTTTTCCCCCTGAGACGTGGTTTCTCTATGTATCCTTGACTGTCCAGAACAGGCTGGCCTTGAACTCACAGAGATCCGCCTGCCTCTGGCTCCTGAGTGCTGGGATTAAAAGCATGTGCCAACACACCCAGCTATCTTTGAGTTTTTTATATAATTTATTTAGTGTGTGTCTGCATGTGTACAAGTGTGCCACAGTATACATGGGGAGGTCAGAGGACAGCCTCCAGGAGTCAGCTTTCCTTCTGCCAGGTGGGCTCCAGGGTGGAACTCAGGTTGTCAGGATTGGTATCGGTCTTGCCTGGTCCTAAGGCATCTTTGTATTGGCGATAATGTCTGTAATGGCTGTAGTAGGATCTTCTTCGTGGACCAAAGGCAGCTTTATTACCTTCTACTGTCTTACTTAATATCTAGGGCTTTTTAAGAAAAGAAACCTAAAATAGTAACAGTAGAGTGAGTGTGGCAGAATGCCTTAAGAGTGATTAATGAAGATAGCCCAGGTCTGCCTGTACCTTTGGCAGTGACGTGAAGCCGGCCACTATAGAGAAGCTTCATGTCTTTGGAGGGAAGTTGAGGCTGTGCTGAAAGTCACTGCACGCACAGCACAGCAGCATGACGTCATAGGGAATGCATTGAGTAAACAGAACGGCTGGGAAATGGTCCTGAAACTTCTCTTTCACTTAAAATCTTTTTTTTTAATTGGTATTATCTACTATAAAAGGACTATCATCATAAAACAAACAACAACAAAAAAAAAAAAAAAAAACGATGCAGGAATGGAGAAATGACCCAGGAGTTAAAAGCACTGGTTACTCTTCCGCAGTCTGCAGCTGCAGTTACTGGATCCACTGGCCTGTCTAAGCACCAGGCACATGTGTTCCATAGCTGTGCATGCCGCCAAGCCATCAAACATATAAAATATTTTTTAAAATTAAAAACAAAGCATAGTTACTTTTAGAGTACTATTGGATGACAATAGTAGCAGAAAATTTGAAATTCTGATAATTTTCTTATCATAATGACAAAATTGGTAGCTGTTGTCTCAACATTGAGCCCTGGGGACCAGGAGAGTGCTCAGCAGATGAGAACAGATTAAGATCCTTGTGACCTGAGTTCCATCCCTGAAACCCGCGGTGGGAGGAGGAAACTAACCGCTGAAAGTGGCACTGCACCCACCTACACTACTAACTCCTCCTCATGACACACAGATTACACAATGGCGTTTTTAGATTGTACCCCGAAATTGGCACTGCATTCATGCTTAAGATCAGAGGTTTCCCCTCCCCCAGCCGGGCGGTTGTGGTGACGCCTTTGCCTCTCGCCTGCAGGAAGAGGATTTGGACTTCGTGGCCAGATTCTCTAAGCTGGTGAATGGAATGGGACAGTCGTTGATAGTTAGCTGGACTAAATTGATTAAAAATGGGGCTGTCAAGAACGCTCAAGAGGCTCTCGAAGCCATCGAGACCAAAGTACCGCTTATGCTGCAGCTGCTGGTCCACGAGGACGACGATATCTCCTCTAATGTAATTGGGTTTTGTTATGATTACCTTCACATTCTGAAACAGGTGAGTCGCTGCTTCGTTCTTTCTGGCCAGTAGATGTATAACGAACTGTTAAAACTTGAAAATAACAAAACAGCAAGAAGGAAAGGCCACAGTCCTTGTCCAGTAATATATATGTTCTGACAAGTATTTACTGTCTTTCCGTCTTTTTGTAGTTTGTTTTTTGTTTTTTGTTTTTTTTTTTTTTGGGGGGGGGTTGGTTTTTTGAGACAGAGTTTCTCTGTGTATCCCTGGCTGTCCTAGACTCACTTTGTAGAGCTCAAACTCACAGAGATCCCCTGCCTCTCCTCCCAAGTGCTGGGATCAAATGCATGCGCCACCACACCAAGCTGTAGTTTTTTTTTTTAATTACAAAATTTAGACAAAGGGTGATTAAGTTCTAAAATACACTAGACTGGACACGGTAAGCCACACCTGTAACCCCAGCACTTGAAATGGGGACGGGCTCAGGGGGTCGTCTCTGCTCTGCAGCACGGTCAAGGCTAGCTTGGGGCACATGAGTCCCTGACTCAGAAGATGCACATACGTTCCTAAGTCATAAATATAATTGTTTTTGCTGTTTTAAGCCTAAACACAGTAGAAACTTGTTAAATTATTTCTTCTGACAGTGTCCCAGTAACAACATAAAATGTGATAGTGAAACTTTCCACATTAGCATGTAGTTTTGTAAACATTAGTTACTTCCATTATGACATTAAATGAGAGATCCCTTTTTTTAGTATTTTTGTTACTTTGTATTAAACTTAATTTGTTTCATTATGACTGCTTGTTTGTTTTTCTTTTTTTTTTTTTTTTAACAACATTTATTTATTTATTATGTATACGGTTCTTGCTCTACATATATGCCTGGGCAGATCTCAATGTAGATGGCTGTGAGCCACCATGTGATTGCTGGGAATTGAACTCAGGACCTTGGGAAGAACAGCCAGTGTTCTTAACCTCTGAGCCACCTCTCCAGCCCGCTTGTTTGTTTTTCAAGACAGAATTTTTCTGTGTAATAGCCCAGGCTGTCCTGAACTCGCTTTGTAAACTAGGCTGGCCTTGAGCTCACAGAGATCCACCTGCCTCTGCCTCCCGAGTGCTGGGATTAAAGGTGTGCGCCACCACGCCCAGCTCATTATGAATTCTATACATGTATCTATTTCAGTCATATTTATCTCCTATTCTTTCTTGTCCCTTCCCCCTCCTATTGGTACCTTTTGTCCCTCCTTTTTAGTCCTCCCTCACTTAGATGTCCTTTGGGGGTTTATTTTGTTTTGCTTGGTTTTTTATGAATTTCATTACAGTTGTTTACAGGAGTGTCAGGTGAGGGATTGTATACAGGCTCATGGGCCCATTACCAGTGGCTGCATCACTGAAGAAAATGTCTCCCTGTTCCTTAGCAACTGTAACAGCTCCTCTAGGAGGGACAGGGCATTGTGCAGCACTCCACCCTTCCCACTGCAGTCCATGTCAGAATGTGGATGGCCGGCCCATTCCTGTGACTTAACCATAGGGGCGGAGCTCATGAGAGCCGTGGCCACGCCATGCTCAGAAACGAGCATCCCCTTCTGTATAGGCTGGCCGGTTAGGCTTTGTTTGCAGAGCTGGAAACTGAATCCAGAACCTTGAGTGTGCTAGGCATTCCCTATCACTGAACTGTCTCTCCACCCCAGCTTTCTTAATTTTGAGAAGTATAAGTGTTTGCATGCAGGATTTAAGGAGGTTTAGGGTTGCAGAAACTGCTCCTGCCACAGTATTACAGCTTAGGTGTCTAAGCTGGATTTGCTTTGTTTTAAAAGCTGAGCATGACCATGCATATCTTTAATCGCAGCTGTTGCTGGGACAGAGGCAGATCTCAAGTGTTCAAGGCCAGTCTGGTCTATATAGTGAATTCCAGGCTCACCAAGGGTTACACAGGGAGACCGTATCTCAAAATAAAAACATCCTTTACTGCCTTGCAGCTTAGTTCTTTCTTTGTTTTTGTTTTTTTGTTTTTTTTTTTTTTTTGGTTTTTCAAGACAGGGTTTCTCTGTGTATCCTTGGCTGTCCTGGACTCACTTTGTAGACCAGGCTGGCCTCGAACTCACAAAGATCCGCCTGCCTCTGCCTCCCAAGTGCTGGGATTAAAGGCGTGCGCCACCACCGCCTGGCGTTAGTTCTTTCTAATACATGATAAATAACTTAATCAAATACTCTATATTGCCCATATACCAAGTTATTTATTGGACGTGAAATTATTACATCATAAGTTAGGAATCTGCCAACTGTAGATTTGCTGTCAAACTTCTCAGCAGACATGTATGTATTATATTTTCTTATTGGTCCCTGGGATTTGTGCACACGCAAATATTCTACCCCCTAACTGTACTACCAGCTCCTATGTGTATGTTTTCGGAGATATTAATTAGAAAAATACTTTGGTGAGTAGGTATAACATCAGAAAATCAAATAAATTTGTGTTTATTTTTTATTTTAAGCTTGCAGTGCTTTCGGATCAGCAAAAAGCTAATATAGAGGTAAGTGGCTTCTTTTAAACCAATGACAGGTCTTTTCCCCGAGTCAGTGAGTTTTTTGGAGGTGTTTACTGACTGTGGGCAAGAGACTGCTCACCTGATCAGGGACAGCCCAGAGGCAGCTGCGCACTGGAAAGCCCTCCCCAGGTGTAAGTTTGAGTCAAGGAGCTGCAGACATAGGTCCCTTTGCGCGTATTGCAGAGTCCTTTCCCTGCAGTCCTTCAGGTGAAGAGCTGGAGAGGGAGGGGCTTAGTGGATCTGCTGAGGTTTAGGGACTTGGACTTGTTTCCTGAGTCTTAAGTAGCCTCCCTCGAAGGTGAACTGCTTTTTTTAAGATTTATGTACTTATTTTATGTATACAAGTGCTCTATCTGCATGTATGCCTACAGGCCAGCAGAAGGCATCAGATCTTAATTATAGATGGTTGTGAGCCACCATGTGGTTGCTGAGAATTGAACTCAGGACCTCTGGAAGAGCAGTCAATGTTCTTAACCTCTGAGCCATCTCTCCAGCCCCAAGGTGAACTGCTTGAGCTCAGATTTGTAAACAGCACTCCACCCCTACCATCTTCTATGACAGTCCCTGAGCCTGTAGTGGGCGATATAATGCTGATCTAAGGCTAATGAACAATTCTTTGTTTGAAATCTACCTTGAAATGTAGCTCAACTTCCAGGTTAAAAAGAATAATAAACAAATGTTTTATTATTAATTTTAGGCAATCATGTTGGCCGTTATGAAAAAATTGACTTATGATGAAGAATATAACTTTGAAAATGAGGTGAGGAATTTTGCATCAAAGAAAAACCAGTTTAAATTTTATTGTTTGTTTGCATCAAGTTAGTATTTTATATTTTAGTTTCAGAACCTCTTAGAACAAAAAATAGTGTATTTTAAATTAGTCTTGTGTATATTGATGTAGTTAATTTATACTGATGTCAGTTTGGGGTAGCACTCATGGAGGTCCCTGAACCCTTCACTTTGTAAGGGGTTGTGGAGATGAGTCATTTGAAGTGCTTGCCGTGTAAACTCTGGAACATCAGAGTTTGATGACTGTACAAGGCTGGATTTCATGGTGCCTGCTTGTGGTCCCAGAGCTGGGAGGGCAAATGGATGAATCCCTGGAGTGCACTGGTCAGCCAGCCTAGCCAGGCATTGAGTCCCAGGTCTTCAAGAGAGAACTTGTCTTATACACACAAAAGGTCTGTAGCTCCTGAGGACAATAACTAAGACGTGCATGTGCACACACACACATACACACACACCTCTTCAGCTGGGCATGGTGGCACATGCCTGAAATCCTAGCGATTGGCTACCTTAGGAAAGAATATTGCCATAAATGGGAAGCCAGCCTGTGCTACATATTAGGCTACAAAGTGAGAACCTGTCTCAAAACAAAAAAGAATCTTTAAAAGAAAAGGGCCAGGCACGGTGCACACACCTTTAATTCCAGCACTGGGGAGGCAGAGGCAGGCGAATCTCTGTGAGTTTGAGACCAGCCTGCTCTACTAAACAAGTTCGGGACAGCCAGGACTGTCCACAGAGAAACCCTGTCTCAAAAAGCCAAAAGAAAAAAATAATGAGGTCTGGGATGTAGCTCAATGGTAGAGCTTTTGTTTACTACGTGCAGACCCAAGATTATATTTATAACAATCAAAGAAAGAAAAATAATACTCTGTAACATTGATTTTACAATTGACAATATTACTAGGGATTTTATCTCACTTTACATTTAATAAATGTACTGGATTAAGGCCTAGTCAATAGTCCTTAAGTCATCAGCCAGTAGGGGAGGGTGAGAATGGGCTTCACTGTCTGGACTTGTCCAGAGTTGTGAGAGGATCATCTTCCCACTAATTATAGGGACTGTCCCACTAATTACAGTGCTTTCTGGAAACCCAGGACATGTGTTGTTAGGTGTCTGCTGAAATATTTTATTTGGAATGAATGTCAAAGGATAATAGTGAGAATAAGCAGCATATTACTCCCAGTCATAAAACTGTGAGCACTTGGGAGGTGGAGGATAAAGGGGCCTGAAGACAATAGGCAAGTCTTGAAGCCTAATATGGACTGCTACTGCTGTTTGCTCTAAGCGGCACCCTTCTTAGGCTTTAGGACCCCAGCTTTGATGGTTAGGGTTATTTTTAGAATTACTAATTAGTGAACTGGAAAGGAAGTGCTATTGAGCATTTGTGATTTTTTTTTTCTATTCAAAGACAAAGGGTCTTTACATAACTGATCATTTATGTAAATTTAAGGACCTTAAAAATATGTTTATTTATCATTATTGTGTGTGCTATTGTGAGTGTGGGCCAGGGTGTTGCTCTGGCGGTCAGAGCTTAGCTCTTAGGCATCGTCCCCCTCCTCCCACCCTGGGCTGCAGGTAAGGGAATGCAGGTGACAGGCTCTTGCTGCTACTCTGAACTGCTTGAGGCATCTTGATACTGGCGCTTTAAAACTTTAAGTCAGGGCTTTTAACTTGTGTCGCAGGGTGAAGATGAAGCCATGTTTGTAGAATACAGAAAACAGCTGAAGTTACTGTTGGACAGACTTGCTCAGGTGTCACCAGAGTTAGTGCTGGCCTCTGTTGGCAGAGTGTTTAATGCTGCACTGCAGTAAGTGTCACGGTTTGAGTAAGCTCCTCTCTGCAGTCCTGGTGGTGATTTGCAACAATGTACATCACTCCTTTTCTATCTGGAAACAGTTCATTTTGCTTCTGTAATTTATCTTGTTTCTATCTCTGGTATAAATTACATTGCTTGGCAAGATTAACAAATAGTATGACTTTTTAATCATTCAAGACATCTTTTAAGATGGCTTTTATTAGCACGTTAATTATATGTAATAATGGGTTTCATTATGATATTTCCACACATGCCTTTAATGTATTTCAACCATTTTCACCCCATACTGTTACTTTCTTCTCTTGTCCCCTTCCCACTTGTTTTGGTAACGCTGTGGGTTTCATTAGGGTTGGTTACAGGAGCATGGGTAATGAGGGGTTGTTACAGGAGTGTGGGCACCTCACCAGTGGCAGTGCCATCGAAGGCTTTTGTGCTGTGTTCCTGCCCTGTGTATCAGTGTGTAAAATGTTCATGTTGAGACCTCACAGACATAAAATCTTGTGCCTTGGTAGGAGCTGGCAGACAGCACGATTCATGGAGGTTGAGGTGGCAGTGAGGCTGCTGTACATGCTGGCAGAGGCTCTCCCGGTGTCCCACGGCGCTCACTTCTCTGGTGACATGTCAAAAGCCAGTGCTTTGCAGGACATGATGCGAACGGTGGGTCCAGAGGGTCCTTCACTGTAAACAGCATGTGCCTCGTGCTGTGCACGAGCTCAGAGCTGCTTAGTCAGTAGACCTTGGTGTGGCTCTGCAGAGGGAACCTTGGATGTTGCATCACACAAGAATAAGTATCTTCATTCCCTTTCTAGTTGGTGACATCAGGAGTCAGTTCCTACCAGCACACATCTGTGACACTGGAGTTCTTTGAAACTGTTGTTCGATATGAGAAGTTCTTCACAGTGGAACCTCAGCACATTCCGTGTGTTCTAGTAAGTGTGCCCGGAAGCTGGTATTAGTGATCAGGTCGTGTTCTGTCCTTGTTATCAGTAACTTTTCTCAGAATCATGTTTAACCCTGAGTGATGGTTTTATGTAAAACAAGTCCTTAAGGGCCTGTGTATGTAATACAACGTTACTTCTGTATTCCCGGCAAGAAGTACAATTTATTGTGAGCAGAACTGCAGCATGATAAAGAAACCCTCGAATCAGAAGAAAATCATCGGTGTCTCTCTCTTTAGATGGCTTTCTTGGATCACAGGGGTCTGTGGCATTCCAGCGCTAAAGTCCGGAGCAGAACCGCCTACCTGTTCTCTAGATTTGTCAAATCTCTCAAGTGAGTATCCGTTTCCAGGGCCGTGTTTGTGAAGTGCATGCACAGAGGCCACGGCGGGGAGAAGTTGTTTCCCCCACTGATAGGGTTTGTCTGGTGGTCTTGTGCTGTGACTTCCTTCTCTGCCAGATAGCCAGATAACCGTAGTCAGTGCGGACAGGTGGCTGTTCACATATTTTTATGCAATTTTATATGTTACTATATTGTTTTATTTGTTATTTTGTAAGTTTTATATATTATTATTGATGTATGCAGGGGTATGTGTTTGTGCCATAGCAACTGTGTGAAGAAGGGGAGACAGCTTTCCCACTTTGCACAGCAAAAGCATTTGCTTTCCAAGCCATCTCCCTAGGCCAGGGTGCATATTCTGCATTTACTTGGCCCTGGAGATGACAAACTCCTCATTCTGTTGCCTGTCTCCCTCCCAAGTACTGGGATTATAGGCTTGTACTGCAATGCCACCATATCTGTTATATGTAATATTTTTATTTTTATTTTTCAAGACAGGGTTTCTTGGGGCTGGAGAGATGGCTCAGCGGTTAAGAGCACTGACTGTTCTTCCACAGGTCATGAGTTCAATTCCCAGCAACCACATGGTGGGTCACAACCATCCACAATGAAATCTGGTGCCCTCTTCTGGCCTGCAGATATATCTGCAGACAGAACATTGTATACATAATAAATAAATAAATCTTTAAAAAAAAAAAAAAAAAAAAAAAGACAGGGTTTCTCGGTATAATAACCCTGGCTTTCCTGTACTTACTTTGTAGACCAGGCATAAGTAGTATTCTTTGTTTTGTTCTGTTTTTTAAGATTTATTTATGTATATGGGTGTTCTGTCTGCATTCCAGAAGAGGGCATCTGATCACATTATAGATGGTTGTGAGCCACCATGTGGTTGCTGGGAATTGAATTCAGGACCTCAGGAAGAGCAGAAAGTGCTCTCAACCACTGAGCCATCTCTCCAGTCCCCCACATAAAACATTCTTTTTTTGGGGCAGGGGGGTTCGAGACAGGGTTTCTCTAATGTCCTGGACTCTCATAATATTCTTTATAAGTACCTTCTTGTGTTCTTTATCAGACTTACAGTAGTGGACATTGCCTTGGTAATACATCACTGCAGAGCACATAGACTTTTTTTTTTTTTTTTTTTGGTTTTTCAAGATAGGCTTTCTTTGTGTAGCCTGGCTGTCCTGGACTCACTTTGTAGATCAGGCTGGCCTTGAATTCACAGAGATCTGCCTGCCTCTGCCTTCCAAGTGCTGGGATTAAAGGTGTGCAGCACCACACCCAGCTGTTACAGACAGTTGTGAACTGCCATGTGGGTGCTAGGATTTGAACCCTGGTCCTTCGGAAGAACAGCCAGTGCTTTTAACCACTGAGTCATCTCTCTACCCCTGCATGTAGACTTTTTAAATTGCTCATGAACTAACTTTAGTAATCAGAGTGGCTAGCATAAAAGTAAGCTTTGGTTTCCTTCTATTTTAAATAAGAATTTGATATTTTAGCAGCTTGTGGGCATATTACTTACTGTGGTTTTCCTTTTGATTTTTTTCAGTAAACAAATGAATCCTTTCATTGAGGATATTTTGAATAGAATACAAGATTTATTAGCCCTCTCTCCACCCGTAAGTATCCCCCGGTATCTTCCCCAGATATCCTTGAGACTGAATATGTTACCAGTTTTGCCTTCCAGGGCTTTGCTTGTTTCTAGCTGCTGGGTGGGAGGTGTGTGTGCCAAGTTTATTTGGATCCGTTTACCAAAATTGTTTTGATACAAGCACAATTGTAATGGAAGGAATTGGGCAGTGTGGAGAATGTTCTGATTTCTCTGTACTGTTAAATGTAGCTGAAATATTTAATGAAGTGAAAAAAAAACTTTCCACTTCTAAATTATTCTCTAATGTTGTGATCGTATTTGTCATTCTCAGTGCCACTTAACATTGAAGTTTTTGTCTTCAGACTTAGTGTTAAAAAGTTAATCCTTGGCAGGCGTGGTGGCACGCCCTTTAATCCCAGCACTCTGGAGGCAAAGGCAGTCAGATCTCTCTGAGTTCAAGGTCAGCCTGATCTACACAGCAAGTCCAGAATAGTCAAGGTTCTGTTATACAAAGAAATCTTGTCTCAAAAAAAAAAAAGTTAATCCTTCCAGTGTCTGTCACTTCACTAAAGGGATTTGAAACAGTTTATAAGTACATTTTGATTTACATGTGGTTTTTATTAATCTTTAATTGTATGTATATGGGTGCTTTGCTGCCTGCATGTGTGCCTGTGTACCACCTGTGTGCAGTAAGTACCTCCAGAGTTCAGGAGAGGGTGCAGAGTCCCCTGGGATTGCAGTCACAGGTGGTGAGTGCTGCTTGCTGTGTGGGTGCTGTGATGCAACCCCAGCCCTCTGCGAGAGCAGTCACTGTGAGACACCTATCCAGTCCCTATACATGCTTTGTTGAAAACAAGGTGCTGACATTCATTTAATGGGATTCTTTACAGTTGGTGGCCAGTTAATGCCAGCTTTTCTTAGCAGTTTGCTGATTTATGCAACTTAGACTTTCAAAGCATCATACTGTATTCAGTAGTAACAATTGTCTTAGGATCATTGGCAGAGTTTTGTCAGGAATAAAGTTTAGTTAATTTATATGCTCTTTTGTTCATGTACGGTGTTAGGGGTTTGTCTCAGAGCCTCAATCATGATGTTATGGTACCAGTAGCAGTACCCTTATCCCAGCACAAGAATTAGAACTGAGTCTTTAATCTCTGCTTCCATTTTAAGTTTTCTCTTCATTTTGTGATTGTGGCAGAAATTTCATTTTTGTGAGTACTTATCATATGAGCTGATGTGGTAGATTATGCTTCCTACTTTTCATGCTTCTTCTTGATTAAGTTAAATGACAGGCACTAAAATGTAAACAGTTAACACAAAATCTCCTTGTAGGAGAATGGTTACCAGTCCTTGCTGAGCAGCGATGATCAGCTCTTCATTTACGAAACAGCTGGGGCACTGATTGTTAACAGTGAGTACCCTGCAGAGAGCAAGCAGGCCTTGATGAGGGACCTCTTGACACCACTGATGGAGAGGTTTAAGGTTCTGCTGGAAAAACTGATGATGACGCAGGATGAGGAGAGACAAGCATCTCTTGCGGACAGTCTCAACCATGCTGTTGGATTTGCTAGGTGAGCCTAACTTCAACCAAACTTGTAAATGTGGGAAATGTGTGTGTCCACATAGGCAGAACCCTTGCGTGGGTCTTTTTTTTTTTTTTTTGGTTTTTCAAGACAGGGTTTTTCTGTGTAACAGCTCTGGCTGTCCTGGACTCTCTTTGTACACCAGGCTGGCCTCGAACTCACAGTGATCCTCCTGCCTCTGCCTCCCAAGTGCTGGGATTAAAGGCATTCGCCACCATGCCCGGCTGCTTGGGTCTTTTTAACAGAGACACACTGAACTGTTTTCAAAGCTGAATTAATTCTCAGGATTGTCTAAACCTCTGTCTTTCCAGTAAGTTAAAAATGTAGCTAGGAAAGGGGGTAGACCATGAAGATTGTGTAAATCTTAGTAACCCCTCTTTTGGCAACTTTAGTGTAAACAGTCTTGTGTTTCAGGAGGCTAGCCAAAGTGTCTGTGTACCAATACATACATTGTGGTTTGGTATAGGCACCTTCAAGAGAAAGTCCTGAGCCTCCTGAATGTTACAAATGTCCAAAGACCACCAGGCAGCCATCTGCTTTACCTATGTTTTCACTAATAGCGTGAAAATTGAAATTATTGCTAATGTTATACTAGGAAGCTGTTCTACACTGCATACATACCACGGGCACAAGAGCCAGGCTGGAGTGGTAAGAATAAATTGGCTGTGAATGTAATTAGGTTTCTTTGTAAACCTAATGAGTTGTGTGTACAGATTGCCTAGTGGCTTAGTCATAGTAAGTACATTTTTTCCCTGCAGACTATCAGGATTTAGAAAAACACATGGATTGACTCAGGTTGTGTTTAACTACATCTTTTTGAGGGGAAGGAGGGGTTTGAGACAGGGTTTCTCTGTGTAGCCCTGGCTGTCCTGGACTTACTTTGTAGACCAGACTGACCTTGAACTCACAGAGATCCACCTGCCTCTGCCTCCCGAGTGCTGAGATCAGAGACATGCACCACCACACCCGGCATGTTTAACAACATCTTATTTGATTAATTTATTTAATGTTTTGTTCTGTAGTGATACTGGAAGGAATCCTTTTCACATAACCATTAACTGGATGGAATAACTGTGATGTAGAAAATGTTGTCAGTTTGCCATCTGTCATGCATTGTTTTCTAATACTCTGAACTTTTGAAAGATAAAACTAAACTTGTTTGCCTGGTTTATGGTCATGTAGTCGAACCAGCAAGGCTTTCAGCAACAAGCAGACCGTGAAACAGTGTGGCTGCTCCGAAGTTTATCTGGACTGTTTACAGACGTTCTTGCCAGCTCTTAGCTGCCCAGTACAAAAGGACGTTCTCAGAAGTGGAGTTCGAACCTTCCTTCATCGAATGATCATTTGCCTGGAGGAAGAAGTTCTTCCCTTTATCCCATCCGCCTCAGAGCACATGCTCAAAGACTGTGAAGCAAAAGACCTCCAGGAGTTCATTCCACTCATCAACCAGATCACGGCCAAGTTCAAGGTACCAAAGACCAGAGCACTAATTGCGCTGTGACTTAAGCAGCCTGTGCGAAGTAAAAATTAGATGTGTGCATCCCAGATACCGTTTAGGGTTTTGTCCCTTTTTCCTGTGTGTTGTGGAGGTGGAGTTCCTCAAACATGTGGAGGGGCCTCCATGTGCGTGCTGGGCACAGAACCTAGTTTCTTTGCAAGTGCTCCTAATCACTAAGCCATCTTTCTGGCCCCCTGAGCAGATGTTTTAAGAAAAATGCTAATCACTATAGCAGCAGAAAACTACCAAGGAAAGCAGGTACATCCAGTACTGAGTCCGACCTGTAAGCACATGGCATTATGACTTGGATACTGGAATAAGAGTCTGAAAGTAATCCAGTGCTCTGAAGGCAGTTTTAGAGACAGGAGCTTATACAACAGATATGAACCAGCTAGGGAGAGTGGCTAGCACCTGCAGAATGTTAAATCTGCCCTGGGTGTTTTTGGATGCTCTATACTGGCCATAAGAACCTCAAGTGGTAAGAAATATGCCTTATAGATGAGGAAACTGGGACCCGGATAGGTTAAGGAATTTAATGGAAGTCACATGTTAAATTTTACAGAATTCATTTGTTAGGATTTTCCCTCTTCAGGAACTTAAATTTGAAAATAGTCCATGGCCAGCTTTGATTATGATTACTTGTTATTTCATCTCAAGTCTTGTTTCTTCTTTTATTTTTTAACTTTTATTAAGAGTGTGTGTGTGCATGGGTTCACATGCCTGCCAAGCCATGGCGGTCACAGTACAGCCTTGTGGAGTCACTTCTGTCCTTCCACCTTACGTGGGTTCTGGGTACACTCACAAAGCTGGCACAGCAAGAGCCTTTACCTACCAACATTTTAAGATACAAGTTGAACTTTTTAAGGTTTATGGGTGTGGTGTTTTCCATGAATGCATACCTCTGCACCATGTGTGTGCACTGCCTGGAGAAGCCAGAAGAGGCCATCAGAGCTCCTGGACCTGAAGTTACATCTGGTTGTGAGCTGATATGTGGGTGCTGGGAACTGAACCCAGGTCCTCTAGAAGAGCAGCCAGGACCCTTAGCCCCTGAGCCATCTGGCCAGCCCCATACATACTGAATTTAATATTGATTCTTTGAGTAGTGTATCTGTGCTTATAAATTTGTCTTAAAATTAGCATCTATTAAATATATAAGTGTCCTCCATAAAAGGCCAAGAGCTCCACATTGCTTTCTCCGTCACTTCTCGGGTGCACTGACTGTTGTCCTTCTTTCCAGAGCCAGGTCTCCCCGTTTTTGCAGCAGATGTTCATGCCCCTGCTTCATGCCATTTTTGAAGTGCTGCTGCGACCAGCAGAGGACAACGACCAGTCGGCCGCACTAGAGAAGCAGATGCTGCGGAGGAGTTACTTCGCCTTCCTGCAGACGGTCACTGGCAGTGGGATGAGCGAAGTGATCGCAAATCAAGGTAGGGACGCACATAAGGGTGCGGGGTGTGTCTGCTTCTGTGCCTGTCACAGTTGTGCCCGCCATGTCAGCAGCGCTGCGTGGGAGTGACGTGCAGAGCACCTTAAAGCTGGTTTGCATTCAGCTTCTCTTCCTACACTCTCCAACCACTAGTAAGCAGTGTGGTGGACATGTGCCAGAATTGGCCTGACGGTGGAGTCCTGCTGCCAGTTTGCCATCTTGAAATTAAAGAGTAGCACTGGCCAACCAGGGAGGGAAGGACAGTCAAATGCATTCGGGCCAGCCTGGGCAGTCCCTCAGACCTTTGGGCATGGTGAATGTCCACTTCTGTACTGCTGTGACTAGCCACCATGACGGAGACAACTTACAGAGTACATTGTTGCTTACGGTTTCGGAGGCTGATTCTATGACCATCATAGCAGGGCGCATGGCAGCAGGCAGACCTGGCTCTGGAGCAGTAGTTGAGAGGCACGAGATAGAGAGGGAACTGATCAGGAACTTCAAAGCCCAACCCTAGTGACACCTCCTCCAACAAGGCCACGGTTCCTAATCCTTAAAACACTGTTCCACCAAGTAATAAATAAACATTGAAAAAAAAAATCTGTTCCATCAACTGGTTAACCAAGCATGCTAACATGTGAACCTATGTGGGGCATTGTCATTCATACTGTCACTTGGGGTTTGGCTTTAGATGTAGCACTCAGGAGGCAAAAGCCTGCAGAAATGTGTGAGTTCAAAACCAGCCTGGTCTGCACAGCGAGGTTTCCAAAGTCAAAATCAGGGAGCAAGCTATTCAGTGAGCCCTGGTTCTTTGCTGCTTAGAGTTTAGGCCCCCAGGGGGCTGCAGAGGCAGCTCAGCAGTTAAGAGCACTGACTGCTCTTCCAAAGGACATGGGTTCAAATCCCAGCACCCACACAGGAGTTTACTGTGTCTGTGTCTAATTGTTGGGCATGGTGGTGCAGGACTTTAATCCTAGCACTCAGGATGCAGAGCCAGGCAGTGAGTTCAAGGCCAGCTTGGTCTACAGAGTGAGTTCCAGGACAGCCAGGGATACACAGAGAAACCCTGTCTCAAAAAAAGCAAAACAAAAAAAAAGCCAACAACAACAAAAAATTTAGGAGACCAGTTAAAAAAAGAAGTAAAGAGATTTTATAACACTATAGATGTGCTTTGACTCGCTATATATTTTGAAGTGAATGCTTCAGGTTATGGCTTTCCTTTTGAAATTAAAGTCTAGTTCTCTCTTCAGGTGCAGAGAATGTAGAACGGGTGCTGATTACTGTTATCCAAGGAGCTGCTGATTACCCAGATCCCATTGCACAGAAAACATGTTTCATCATCCTCTCGAAGCTGCTCGAGCTCTGGGGTGAGATGAAGTTATTGCGTTTATTTTGTTTTGACTTTTTATCTGTACACATACACCCCCACTACCTCCATGTCAGCAGCGCTGCGTGGGAGTGACGTGCAGAGCACCTTAAAGCTGGTTTGCATTCAGCTTCTCTTCCTACACTCTCCAACCACTAGTAAGCAGTGTGGTGGACATGTGCCAGAATTGGCCTGACAGTGGAGTCCTGCTGGCCAGTTTGCCAGGACTGGACCTGGTCCATCAGACACAACACTCCAGATAGAAGCAGGAACTGGGAATTGATTTTCCCTGGCATGGACCAGTTGACTGTATTTTAAGCAAGATGACATTTTGGATTCTTTTGACAGGAGGTAAAGACGGACCTGTGGGCTTTGCTGATTTTGTGTATAAGCACATCGTCCCTGCGTGTTTCCTAGCTCCTTTAAAACAGACCTTTGATCTGGCAGATGCACAGACAGTATTGGTAAGCATCTCAGAGTCTTTGTTTACCAAGTGTAAACCTCATGGAAGCTTCTCTAGTGACAGTTTCGTGGGCTGTTTTTGTACATAACCCCTGATTTTCATCAAGTTAACTTTCCTATTCTGGAAACACTGGCAGGTGCCTAACCTAAGCCACACACACACTCCTTTTCAATTCTTCTGACTTCCTCACTCTCCTCTCCTTTTCCCTGTTTCCTTTAATTTCCTTCTCTTTTTCTCCCTCCTTGCCTTTGTTTTTGTCATAGGGTTTTGCTATGTAGCCATAGCTGGCCAGGATCTCACAGTATGTACCAGGCTGCCCTCAAACTTGCAGGCAGTCCCTTGGCTCCAACCCCTGGGTGTTGGGACCATGTGTGTGTGCCCAATGCCTTATGGTCACTGCTCTCCTTCATATCCTCCCCTCCCATTCAGATCATTAAAAGTCAGATTTCTTTTCGTGTGCTGGGTCGCAGATCTCATTTTTAGTGTTTCATGTGACAGAGTTGTTTTTACACTTCTCAATAGTTAAATAAAAGCCATGCTGCTACATTAGGACTGTAATTTTTATTTCTTTTATGTCTGTGGATTTTTTTTTTTTTCGAGACAGGGTTTTTCTGTGTAACAGCTGTGGCTGTCCTGGACTCACTTTGTAGACCAGGCTGGCCTCGAACTCACAAAGATCCGCCTGCCTCTGCCTCCCAAGTGCTGGGATTAAAGGCGTGCGCCACCACCGCCCAGCATCTGTGGATATTTTGCTTCCATGTGTGCATTCTTAGTTCCCTCTGAGGCCAGAAGAGTTAGTCAGATCCCCTGGGACTAGAGTTCCAGATGGTTGTGAGTTACCATGTGGGTGCTGGGACTTGAACCCGGATCCTCTGATAGAGCAGACAGTGCTCTGAACCACTGAGCCGTCTGTCCAGCTGCAGTTGTCTGTCTTTTGCTTGTCTTCTTTTTTCTGTGTGGCCTACTTACTTTAGACTCTTTACTCCCTGGAAACAATTAGCTGTGAATGTTTTCCTTGCCGTATCTTGGAGATAGGAGGGATAAAAGACTGGTTTTGTAATGAGCTATTCATTAAAATCTTAAACTTGTTTTTTGCAGGCTCTTTCTGAGTGTGCTGTGACTCTGAAAACAATTCATCTCAAACGGGTAAGGCTTCTGGTCCTTGCACCTTCCCTTCTCTTATCCCATGTTTGCTTTCAGCTGAGTCTGGCCTCTGACCCATGTTCTTGAGAACTATCTTGTCAAAGGTCACATCAATGTTGATTTGGGTGGGTATGTAGGAAGGACTGAATGTAAGTAGTGGTGACTCTTACTGTCTCTTTACATTGTGGGTCACAAGAAGACAGTTTCAAAGCTGAACTCTGTACAACCAGCTTGCTCTACCTTGTGTGTTCTGTCTGTGTCTGCTTGTGCTGGTCAGAGGCCAACCTCAGGTGCTGCCACCCACATGGTTTCTGAGACAGGATCTGTCACTGGGGCTCTCTGTTAGGCTGGGCTGGCAGGCCATCCCAAGGAACATTGTAATTTGAAGGTTATCCTGGGGTGGAAAAAAAAATAATGTTTGCACAGCAAGTGCTCTGCCACTTGAGGCTTTCATTAGTTGATTTAGTTTTTATTTGCTAATTGACTTATTTATTGGCTCATTGAGATAGGATTTCCCACTGTAGCCCAGGCTGGCATGAACTCACAACAATCCTCCTGCCTCAGCCTCTCACATGCTGGAGATACAGATGTAAATGATTAGAGACTTTGATTACTTCCAAATCCCGAGTTCTTTCTAGTCAGTCTTATGTGTATAAATCATGAGCTATTTTAGGTATTTTCAGATAACTTGAATTAGTGTCAACAATTTAAAATAAGTATTTTTTTTTCTTTTAACAAAAATTCCTATTTCCAACTTCTGTGGCCCAGCACAGGCCAGGATCTCCTCACACTGCAGTCCACTGCAGAACAACCTGTTCCCTGTCCCGTAGATGGCACAATCTCTGCTTCAGGGCCTCCGCCTCACTGAGCTTGAGTCTTTTCTTTTGATGGAGAGTTGAAGGCTTTCATTTTGATAGCACTTCCTGTATAGCTGTGCTTCGCTAGCTGGGGTGAGGCCACTGGGTTGCAGGGAAACAATGCTTAAAGATGAATCCCCAGTGTCAGTGGAGCTCAGGGTCAAGGGAGAACGAGGCATAGAGAATGCTCACTGGCTTAAGTAAGTGTTTTAGTGGATATATAAAATAGTATAGAACCGAAACTGCCTAAAATAGCATAAACAGCCGTAGGAAAGGGTTGATTTTGTCTTACGATGAACTACATTGGTTAGACTGGCTCTCTGGACAAAGCGGGTGTATGTGTGAGGGCAACAGCTGTGTTGACATGGTGGATCTGGCAGAAGATCGTAGACTTAACCCTTTCCATTTAAGCTTTAGCTAAAAGTGCCATGGGGGTAGATGTTAGAAGCTGTGTGTCACTGAGTGAGAATGAATGTTCCAAAAGTTAGTAGGGCCAAGTGATGTGGGCGGCTGGGTGGGGAAAGATGTTTAGAACGCTGGCAGGAATGAGTGTGAAGTACTCGGAGCTAAATGCTGACTTTGGAGTTCTCGTGGTAAGTCTGTCAGATTTTGTAAGAACTTTGCCTAAAGCAACAGGAAAAAATACCCACCAAGCATGGTGGCGCACGCCTTTAATCCCAGCACTCGGGAGGCGGAGGCAGGCGGGTCTACAGAGTGAGTCCAGGACAGCCAGGGCTGTTACACAGAGAAACCCTGCCTCAGGAAAAAAAAGAAAACCCAAAGGTGGGAGAGAGATGGCTTCAACAGTGCAGAGTGAGTGCTGCTCTTGAGGGGACCTGCGTCCCTTCCCCACACACAGAAAGGCCCTTGAGGAGCCAGACCCTCTAGCTCTCAGGGTCCAGTGTCCCTAGCCTACATGGGCACACACACTCTCATGCACAGATACACATATACACAGAGATACCTAAACACAATCATCAGCTACACTGTTGTGAAAGAAGGGCAGAGGGTCATAACAGGAGACTGGTAACATCACTCAGTGGATGAGGGATTAAAAGCAGTTAAGAATAGTGTTCTGAGCCGGGCGGTGGTGGCGCACGCCTTTAATCCCAGCACTTGGGAGGCAGAGGCAGGCGGATCTTTGTGAGTTCGAGGCCAGCCTGGTCTACAAAGCGAGTCCAGGACAGCCAGAGATATTCAAAAAAACCCTGTCTAAAAAAACCAAAAAAAAAAAAAAAAAAAAAAAAAAAGAATAGTGTTCTGAAGTAGTGTTCTTATCCTAAATTAGTAGAAATCCTAATTAAAACACAGATTTTTTTTTGATTGTTTCTGTTTCCTGATTTTGAATATTTGAGTACAAGTTTCTTTACTTTTCCAGAATAAGATAAAAACACCCTCCTTTCTTGAAATTAAAGATAGTTTCTCTCTCTCTCTCTCTCGTGTGTGTGTGTGTGTGTGTGTGTGTGTGTGTGTGTGTGTGTGTGTGTGTGTGTAATGTAGATGTGTGCATGCTGCAACACAAGTTTGAAGGTCAGAAGCCAGCTTTCGAAAATCAGTTGTCTCCTTCACTGGGGGATCCTGAGATTGCACCTGGACCATTAGCCTTACAACCAGCACTCTGCCTTCTGAGCCATCAACACCCCTGGCCCCAAATCCTAGGTTTTAGGGGCGTGAGTGTGTGTGTTGGGGTGAGTGTCTCTTTTAAGAGACATAATACAGATGTGTGAGAGTGATGAGCAATGTATGCACTGGCATAAACAATGCATGGACTAATGGAAGGGGAGAAGAAATCGCAGAAAGTCTTCAGAACCAATGCACTGTTCTTCTCCACAGATAACAGATTTCCTCTGAGGGGTCAGTAAGTTGAGACCTGGGCCTACTTAAGTAGAGGGCCAGGAGACTGGGTAGAAACGAAAGATAAAGGAACCCTGTGATCTAGGAACACTAATAATGGTAAACAAAGTCCAGATGCTAAAGTAGGAAATGGTATGCTGGAGAAAGAAATTGCTTTTTTGATTTGTTTTGAGACAGACTTATTCTCTTCACATTCAAGAGTAGTCCTCATGCCTTAGCCTCCCAAATGTGAGGTGTGAACTACTGATTTTGTTGGGTAATTTACTTTTAGTTTGGAACCTGAACTTCCTAAAGCCATAAAAGTTACCAAATGTAGGCCAGGGAAATTGGCTCAGGCCATCAACTCCTTACTACATAAGGACCTGTGTTTGGTTCTCAGCATCCAGGAAATAGCCAGACATGCTGTGCACATCTGAAATCCTAGTCCTGTGGGAGGGGTGGATGCAGACAATGGGTCGACCCTGGAGCTTACTGGCTGGCCAGCCACATTGAATTGGCCAACTCCAGGTTTAAGGAGACACTGTCTGAAAAAAATAAGGCAGAGAGCAGTGCATGAAGACTCCTGACACCAGCTTCTGGCACTTACACAGAAGTCAACAAGTCCAAACATGAAATTAACTGCTGTGTTCTTGGTTTTTTAAGTGTTGAATTTGTTCAAAATTTTTTATAGCTGTTCTCTCAGAAATAACATTGCTAAAAAGGAATTGGATTTCAAAGTGTTTCCTGGGTTCCTTTGTAGTATTGGAGCAGGGTAGGGTTGAGGGGTTATTTCTGGCATTGTCTCTTGCCCCACTGACTTTAGCACCCTACTCCCAAAAATAGGAATAAATCACAGCTGACTTCATAGGTTTTACATCTGGGGTGCTGGGAAACGGTCCCTTGAAAACAGAGTGTTCAGACCGCATCAACCTTGGGCCCCTTCTCTTCCTGGTCTTTGCCCTCCTCACCAGTCCTCACTAACTGACTGCTAATTCCTGTTCTCTGCTGTGTTAGGAAAGGAAAGTGTACTTTCCCAGCTTTTATAGTGTTTAGTTCTCTGGCCTGTGTTCTACTTTCTAAAGATAAGTCATTAGCCTGGCACCACTCAGGCTTCCCTCCATGCCCCACAACCCATATTCTGTTGAGTGGCAGGCTGACAGGACCGCCCTTCTTTCCATCCTTCTTCAGAGCTTGGGAGCTTGTGGCTTTAGAAGCAGTCTTTAGCAGTACCTGGCTCTAAGGAGTGTTACTCCAGGAGATCTATAGGCACAGATACTTATATATATACTTTCTCAGATGGAGAACTGGGGCTCACAACAGTCAGTTTGATTAAGCTAGCATAGAACCAGGCTTCAAACCAAGGCAGTCTGGCTCCAGACTGTGTTCTTAATCATAATTGCCTTTAAAGTGTAGGTGTGTTGTTCTGTTGGCTCAGTTTTCATCTTATCTGCAGGGCCCTGAGTGTGTACAATATCTTCAACAAGAATACCTGCCCTCCTTACAAGTTGCTCCAGAAATAATTCAGGTAAGAGCTCTCCCAACAGATTTTGCTTGTAATTTTATTAAATTAGCGTGAGTGCATACTTCAAATCTAAATCCTAATTGAAGGAAGCCAGGTAGCACTCAGCTTGTTTTGTCATCGATGGCCTGGAGTCTAGACTGACAAGTGACCCTGAAACTGAATGGGAACAAGTTTATGCTTTTGTTCTTACTGACCTCCAATGCAAGTTTAACTCCTGCCATTCAGTAAGTGATGAGTCACAATGATAGTGACATTGTCTTCCCTTTCTGTGTGTGTGTTTTCATGGTACACGTATGCATGTGTGCGCATGTATGTGTGGAGGCTGGAGGACAACTTCAAGTGCTATCCTTAGGAATACTGTCCACCTTTGAGACACTTTTCCATTGGCCTCTGGCTCTCCAGCTAACCAGACTGGCTGTTCAGCAATTCCCCCATGTAACATCCTGTTTCCACCTCCCCACTCCTGGGGTTACAAGGACATGCCACCACACTTGGCACATTTATTGGGTTCTGAAGTTCACTCTCTGGGGCTCTACCACCTGAGAAAAACCCCCAACCTGATGTCACATGTATTTTCATGTCATAGAAGTTGGAGATACTGGGGCTGGATAGATGTCTCAGCGTTTAAGAGCATTGGCTGCTCTTCCAAAGGACCTGAGTTCAAATCCCAGCACCCACATGGCAGTTCACAGCTGTCTGTAAATGCTGGGTGTGATGATACATGCCTTTAATCCCAGCAATCGGGAGAGAGGCAGGTGGATCTCTATGAGTTTGAGGCCAGCCTGGTCTACAAAGTGAGTCCAGGACAGCCAGGGCTACACAGAGAAACCCTGTCTCAAAAAACAAAAACAAAACAAACCTAAAAAAAAAAAGAAGTTGGAGATACTTAAAAATATTATTGTGTGTCACTGTTTGAAATTATGAGTGATGGAGCAATGCTGCTTATGTTCTTACCCAGGAAAATACTAAGTTTTGCTACCAAACTATCAGAATTCACAGGATCCATGGTTTAGAGGACTGGCTGCTCCTGCTCAGCACCCTCATGTGATTTCACAACCACCAATAACTCCAGTTCTAGGGGATCCAGAGGTGGACCCAGTGCCCGCTTCTGGCCTCTAAAGGCTTGTAGCGCACATAAACTCTGCAAGCACATGTACATAAACAGAAATCAATTCTTTTAAAAATCAAAGTTCATCATAGTACCTTTCTTTTCCAATTCTATAGTATTTTATGTATTTGAAAAACAGAACAAAACAAAACATTCAGGTGGGGAGCCAGGCGTGGTGGTGCACGCTTTTAATCCCAACACTTGGGAGGCAGAGGCAGGCAGATAGATCTCTGTGAGTTCAAGGCCAGCCTGGTCTACAAAATGAGTCCAGGACAGTCAAGGATACACAGAGAAACCGTGTCTGGAAAAAACAAAAAAACATTCAGGTGGGCATGGTAGCCCATGTAGGTAATTCCACTACTTAGGACACCAGAGCAGGAAGACTGTCTTGAATTTGAACTTACATTAGATTATACAGGTAGTTCTGGCCCAGCTGGGGCTTCAGAATGAAAGTCTGTCTGAAAAGCAAACAAAAAAGAGGACATTGTATAGACTCCCAGCAGTGATCATAGTATATGAAAAATCAGTTCTGTCAGACACGCAGTTAAGTGGTAAGCTTGCTTGCTTGCTACCACATGCAAGACCTTGGGTTCAAAATCTGATGTGACATAAAGAAAAGAAAGAAGGAAATAGGAAAGGGAAAAACTAACAGACAACAGCTACTACAAAAAACAAAAGAGCTGCTTGGGTTTGTAGTGTTTAAGGCTGAAGTTCTAATTTGAGATGGATTACTGGAAAGTTACCATGGACAGCTAGAGTTAGAGCCTCTTGTATAAGGGGCTGACCAACAGGATGACTGATTGGCCAACAAGCCACGTGAAGATTCCAAGATTTACTGTATTCTTCAAGTGTTTTAGAGGAGTGTTGAGTTTGGTTGTTTGGTTGGTTTGGTTTTTCAAGTTTTATTGTAGTAAGACATCACACAGGGTATAGTTTAGCATTTTTTAAATCTCCGGGACAGTATTAGTTAGAGAACAATGTTGTGTTTATACAGCATTAAATCAGTCTCTAAAAAGTACTTTTTACATAATTTAGATTTCCTGCCTGCTACTAAGTCCTTTCTCCCAGCCCCTGGTGACCACCCTGCTGCACTACACTTCTGTCACCTGGACTGTTTTAGGGCCTCATGGAAGCAGAATCGTGTCTCTTTGTGACTGGCTGTTTGGCTTAGCATGAAGTCCACAAAGTTCATCTGTGTTTGTTGTATTTCCTTGTGTGCGCGTGTGTGCGCGTGCATGCGTGTGTGCGCGTGTGTGTGTGTGCGCGCTCATGCTTGCAGACAGTAGAGGTTCTCCTTGGGTATCATTTCTCAGAAGTTTCTACCTTGTGTTTTGAGTCAGGGCCTCTCTCTGGGACCTGCATCTCACCAATTTACCTAGGCAAGGGTGTTCATTTCTGTAGGAAGAAAGGTCCTGTAAGAGCTGCTGCACATGTAGTTGACATTATTGTACTGTGCATGTAAAGTGGTTGTGGTGATAAATTGTGTTTATTAGCCATAATTTAAAACAAAATGATATTATAGGCTTGAATTAAATGAATTTTCCTATTCCTCTTCCCTTCCTTGTCACCCAGGAGTTCTGTCAAGCACTTCAGCAGCCTGATGCTAAAGTTTTTAAAAATTACCTAAAGGTAGGTGTTTGGGAAATGTCCGTATGTTTTATAACATTTGAGTGCACAGAGTTTGACTGACTCACTCATTCTGGGATCGCTTTGCTCTTTTTTTTTTTTTTTGGTTTTTCAAGACAAGGTTTCTCTGTGTAGCCCTGGCTGTCCTGGACTCACTTTATAGACCAGGCTGGCCTCGAACTCACAAAGATCCGCCTGCCTCTGCCTCCCAAGTGCTGGGATTAAAGGCGTGCGCCACCACCGCCCGGCAATCGCTTTGCTCTTAAGGAGACATTGTAACTGCAAAAGTCATGAATCCCTTTAAGCTCTTGGAAAAGACACTTAAAATGAGATATTTGCACCAGTTGTCTAAGCAGCCTGAATATATTGGTATGAATACTGTGCTTGGGTTTCCCTTGTTTTATAGTTTTATGATGTTCATGTTAAGTTGAAAAGATCTAAAAATACAAAAGCAGAAGTATAAATTATCTTCTTACATTCTGTTGTAAAACATTTGGATTGTACAGCAGACAAAGAAGACCCCAGGCTTTGGTCAACACAGCTGTTTTTCACATTCAAAAACATTAAATTTTATAGATAAAATAAAACAGAACACCTCAGTTGGTGATGCGTACCAGTAACCCCTGTACTTGGAATCCGAGGCTGGAGGGTCACAGATTAATGGCCATTCTCCACTACACAGTGAGACCCTAAAGAAGAGAGACGCTGTTGGAGATCACTGTTCCACAATGAGGACTGTTTGTGTGCCAGACAGTAGATGATGCTAGATAGTGCTGGCTATCCTGGAACTCACTCTGCAGACCAGGCTGGCCTTGAACTCACAGAGATCTTCCTGGCTCGGCCTCCCTGCCACACCTGGCTATTACAGACAGTTTTAGTACTGCCATGTGGGTGCTGGGATTTGAACCTGGGTCCTTCGGAAGAACAGCCAGTGCTCTTAACCCATGAACCATCTCTCAACCCTTAGTCCTCATGCTTCACTTCATTTTAAATAAGGTGCTTGCTTCTATCTGAGCTAAGATGAAATGAAAAGAAAGAGGCAGAAGGTACACCCAGGGAAAGCAATCAAAACCTGAACAGGAAAGGTGGAAATTCTGGCATGGTCTTTATACACCAAATCTGATCATTTTAGAATTTTAGGAAATTGTAATTTTTTTGCATCTTTAGTGAAATTAAGTTATTATCAATTACAAAACCAAAATGTCATTATAACAGTTAGATACAAGAATATTACCAGCATAAAATCCACAATGACAGAAGGGCCTTTAGAGGGGTTGCTATAGTAGAACACATCAGTCATGAAAATGGGGGGAGAATACTGAGGTTAGAAAGTTCAAAACAGAGAGGGAAGTGGGAGGAAAAAGGAAGGTAACCAAAACTCAGGATATGTAAAGAAGCCATACAGAAACCTACTGTTTCATAAACTTATTAAAAATATAACAAAAAAGAGCCGGGCGGTGGTGGCGCACGCCTTTAATCCCAGCACTTGGGAGGCAGAGGCAGGCGAATCTTTGTGAGTTTGAGGCCAGCCTGGTCTACAAAGTGAATCCAGGACAGCCAGAGCTGTTAACAGAGAAACCCTGTCTCGAAAAACCAAAAAAAAATATATATATATATATATATATAAATAACAAAAAAAGGAATTTGAATGGACATGCCCTCCAAGGATGGATAGTGCTGCTCCTCCCAGAAACTTTGGGTTATTAAGCAGAATCTCAGCATCAGGTGTGGGATATCTCCCTATGAGCTGTTGAGTATATGTGCTTGCATGAGTTTATGTGCGCCAAGGAGCTTAGGCACAGTGTTCCAGACTCTAGAACTATTTCTCGTTTGTACTTAATACTTTCAGTAAACAATTGGAAAGCAAAGCCCTGTATACTAAATTTCTTGGTAACAAATTACAAGAAAGTACCTCCCTGGCTCAAGTTAGTAGAATTCTTTTTTTTTTTTGGTTTTCAAGACAGGGTTTCTCTGTGTAACAGCTCTGGCTGTCCTGGACTCGCTTTTGTAGACCAGGTTGGCCTCGAACTCATAGAGATCCTCCTGCCTCTGCCTCCCAAGTGCTGGGATTAAAGTCGTGCGCTACCACATCCAGCTGTAGAATTCTTAAATCAAGAGCTGAGGAGGTAGGTCAGTAGAACACTTGCCAAGCATGTACAAGACCCTGCATACAATTCCTAGTGTCACAAAAGAAACCCACAACTAAACTAAATAAAACTTAAATAGCATTTGCCATCCTTTGGTTCTGACATTGTCCTTTGTCAGGTATCAATATCAAGGAAGATTTTTTTTTTTCGTTAACGCTGGGAGAAAACAAAAATTGGAAAGCATTCATGGAAATAATGGAAGGACACCTCACTCGCTGGGCAGCAGCAAGCCCTGGATCTCTGCTCGTGGCTAGTGCTTGGGTGTGTCCGTTCGCACGCACCACACTGACAGAGGCCTGCCACGGCTTCTCAGTGACACATTTTCTTCTGATTGGAAACAGTCTTTGTGCCCTTTCTCCCTTCAGGTCTGACTGATACTGATTCCTCCCTGCACGCTCCTTTGGATGGCTTCTGTTATCTCCCTCAGTGTTCCTTCCCTTGTTCCAGCCTGGCTGATATATCAAATAGCCCTTCATTCATTGTTCTTTTTCAGGGCCTTCCTGGAAATACTAAGACAAGTTCCTGTTCCTGACCTGGACTTTCAGTTGTGTCTGTATTCTGATCTATTTCTCTTTTTAAAAATCACCTTTGCTGTTCTTAGCACCTGCTTTACTGTCAGCCCTCCTACAGAATCCACCCTGCCTCTGTTCTCAGCTTACCTTTGCCACGCTCTGTTCTGGCTTCGCTGTGGTAATTGAATAAATACCGTGGCCAAAGTCAACTTTTGAAGAAGAGTTCACCAGCTTACAGGTCACAGTCCATCATGAGGGCAGTCAGCACAGGGCATGGAAACAGAAAGCCATGGAGGAGCACTGCTTGCTGGCTCATCACAGGCCGATGAGCAGCTAGTTCTTTTACACATCCCAGGACCACCTGCTCAGGGCCAGAGAGGCCCACGGTTGGCTGGTCCCTCTATCAGTTAAGAGTCAAGGCAGGGTCCCACAGGCCAGTCTGATCTGAGAAGTCCCTCAACTGAGACTCCTCCTCTGGTGGCTTTGTCACCTTGACAGTTTAAGCTAATTCACAGCCTCCTCTTTGACAAACCTAACGCACACATCCTCCTTTTGGCTTTCTTTTCCTCATACAGTGGCCATTCTTAGCACTTTTTGATTTGGATGTCTTTTGAGACAGATCTCTCTTATGTAGCCCAGGCTAGCTTGGGATTCAGTGTCTCTTGCTTCAGCCTCCCCACTTTTGGAATCTCGGGCCGAGTCAACATGTCCAGCTTTTCTCTCACTTGGATTGTCAGGTGAATGCCAGCTCTCTAGGTCTAGAGTAGAATGATAAATACCATTTACTACTTCTAGTTCTCATTTTATTTACATCACTATGGATGTGCTGGAGTGCGGACCAGTGCTTGGCATGACTTCTAGCCCACTCTCTAAATGTTAACTAATCTGCTCCCAGAGGCCTGCTTGCTGTGCCAGGCCCTAGGTGCACCAAGTGATGCTAATAAATGCTGCAGCCTGGATTGGGTAGAAGAGAGGTAGGTGGGGCTAAGGTGTGTGGGCTTGAGGAGCAGAGAGGATCATGGGAAGAAGAAGCCAGACGGGAGAAGGAAAAGACACGCCATGGGTTAGATGGAAAAACATCCTTCCACGTGGCCGGCAACAATGGCATACTGTGGAGAACAACAGTCCAAGGGAATGTATGTATATATTGGGGTTTGATTTGGGAGGTAGAATCAAAAGCTAGCTTAGATAGACTAAGACTACTGTCTGTCTCAGTGTAGTCATTTATAATGGCAAGTTAGGATTGGCACTACTAACCAGTTAACTATAATATAAATACTGGTAACAATTATTTCTACACCTTTTTTTGGGGGGGGGGGTTTTCGAGACAGGGTTTCTCTGTGTATCCTTGGCTGTCCTGGACTCACTTTGTAGACCAGGCTGGCCTCGAACTCACAAAGATCCGCCTGCCTCTGCCTCCCAAGTGCTGGGATTAAAGG
>CAJQZJ010032342.1:7508621-7539780 GCA_907164525.1 Lophiomys imhausi
TCACAAAGATCCGCCTGCCTCTGCCTCCCAAGTGCTGGGATTAAAGGCGTGCGCCACCACCGCCTGACAATTTCTACACCTTTTAATCACCAAATAAATAATAAATCTTTTAAGGCTGAAGATTTCTGTCTTTTATCTTTGACTTTTTCTTCCTTTAAGTTTCCATTGTTAATTTACCAGTAAATAAAAAGCTTCCAAAGGCTATTTCCTCTGACTGCTGTTGCTCATAGCAGTATTGTTTGTTACCAAGGGGTGACTAGCATTTGGAAACCTTGAGGAAACCTATCCTGCCTAATGCTTGTGTTGTTTCAATATGTGTTTTGCAGGTGTTCTTCCAGAGAGCAAAGCCCTAAGGACTGGATTTCTCTGTCCTGTGTCGTGATCAGGAATTCCAGTTAATAATTTATAAAGAAGCAGCTTTTGTGTGCCATTCATGCTCGTCTCTTAACCTTGTTTTAAGCTTATTGCAGTGTTTGTGGGATTTTCTGTAAAATGGGTGTAATTTTTCCCTAAATACAGGTATGTGACAACAAGAAAAGTTGCCTGCATGCCAGTTTAAATTGTTTATGTAAAAAATCTGTTATAAGACATAGATTTATCCTAGTACCTTAATTGTTTTCTTTATATGAAACTTTAAATTTCTTTATAAAAAAAACTATAGCAGCAGAAAATGAGTCTAACCAATTGAATGTAAAGTTGGAAATGTTCAGTTTTATGTGTGCAGACACATAAGCTATGGGGTAACAATCAAAACATCATTTTTGTAGATAGCCATTACATTTCTTTAAACTGTTTCAATGCCAATGTGTATTCTATAAGAGAAGGGGTTCCTAAATAAGTCAGTTTAAAAGTAGGTGCTGGTGTTACACATTTTTTATAAAAAATAAATTTTACATAATATACCAAGTCTTTTCCGGAATTATTACAAATAGCCTCCTTTTCCCACCTTAGTCACTGTCTGGTTTCCCACCTAAAAGTTTGCAGATATGAATGTGGATGCCTTATTTCACTGACTGTGCCCCTAAAGGTCACTCGAAACTTAGGTCTGTTAAGTTACTCTTTTTAAATGCACTAGAAACCGACTCCATGTCTATGATAAGACTATAAATCCCAATGTTTTCTACGATACTAGATGTACTTACAGCACAGTTCACTTGGATTTTTTGTTTGTTTTGTCTTGAGACTGAGTCTCACTCTATAAAACAGGCTGGCCTCAAATTCACATCTTGTCTGTGCCTCCTAGCTGCTGAGACTAAAGGTGCGACTCACCACACCACCTGTGTGTGCTCAGTTACTACTTATTTACTCCAAGTGCTGCTTGCTGTGTGCTTACAGGAGAAAGCTAGAAGAAAAGTAGGAGCCTGGGGAACCATGGCAGCATAGCTATAGCATTTAAGTTTACATTTTAAAAGCCCAGTTAAGGCCTGGATCTAACTCCATCAGCTGAGTGCTTACAAGCATGCAAAATGCCCCAGGCTCCATCCCCAGCACTGCATAACAGGGGAACACGAAGGGAGGAGGATCCAGGTTCCAGCTCATTCTCAGCTACACAGTGAGTTTGTCAGCCTGGGCTACATGAGACCCTGCTTAAAAATATATTAGGTAAAAGTCTAAGAGGGTGTATTACTTAGCAGTAGAGGGCTTGCTTGAGGACCTGAGTTCCATCCCTAGCACCACAGAACAGGGAGGGGACAAAAAGATTGAAAGAGGGATTTATCCTGTTTTTCACCTTTGGCTGTGTCTTGTCCAGGGATTTGTGGCCCATAAATTCCCTAAAATCTTTTAAAAACTTTTTTTAAAGAGTGTGTGTGCACATGTATGGGGTGGGGATTGGAACCTTATTTTTTGAGACAGTGTCTTCCCTTGAACCTAGAGCCAAAATGTTTTGGCTAGGTTGGCTGGCCAACAAGACTCCTGTCTGTGCCCCACCCCTTGGGTTTCAGATGTTGACTGCCACCAACCAGCTTATGTGGGAACTGGGGATCCAAATTCAGGTCCTTGTTCCTGTTCAGCAAGCACTTTACCTGCTGAGCCCCCCCCTAAATCTTACTCTAAATTATGCACATGAATCTTTCTGATTTTAACTCCACAAAAGATAGCATTTTCTTTACATTATAAAATAAAAGCAGTAAACTGACAGAAAACTAATTATCTATTGAATGATGAAAATAGTGAAGTATATGTAGTACTTCTATATATAAATGATTTTTTTTTAAATAGATAAGTGGGCCAGATTTGGTAGCTCATGCTTGTAATCACAGCATTTAGAGGAGGCCAAGGCCAGTCTGGGCTAGAGTGAGACTCGGTTTCAAAAACAACAAAAAAACAAGACAAGTGAAACTGGGTGTTTCTTTGCTGTCGTCTCCCTGTGTGCTGTGGGAGATGTACAGCAGCTGTCACCGCAGTGTAACTGTGCGTGGCACTCCAGTGAGCAGCACAGCACGGTAGTTAGGAGCTTGTATAACTCGGACTCTGGACCCAGATTAAACACCACCTACAGCAGGAACTGAGTTTAGGACCTTGAGCAAGTTAAACAACTTCCCCTGCCTTGGTTTCTCCCTCAGAAGTAGGGGAAACAATGGTAGCTACCTCATAACTTGTTAAGAATTCAGTGAATTAAAACAAAGGTCTCAGTATTAGCTTATATTACTGTACTATGGAGTCCATACATGGCTCTTTAAAGCCCTACAATAGGTTCACATGTGTTTCGACCTGAGAAATCAGGACACGGAAATCAGAGTGTATAAATAAGGAACTTCATGTTAATGTAGTCATGTGTAATAATTCTCATCTTCATTCCTTGAGGTTACCCAAGTACAGTCATGATCAAGAAACTTCCATCATTTAACTATTTTTTAAAAGCGAGCGCCCAAATAATTGTCTCAAGAGGGAATCTCATTTGTTACAGGTGAGAAACAACAGAGGCAAAAGACATGGGGTTTTATGGTGCCTGATTTAGTCCTGTGCCTAACCGTTTGTTTCAGTCTGGATGCTTGCTAATGGGTTCACAAGTGTCCTGACTTTTTAATAAATTACTCTGGTATATTAATGTGTATCACTGATGTGTAAACATGTGAAATCCTTTGGCTTACTCATGTTTCCCCCATACCTTCGGAGCTGTGGGGTTTTCTGTTAGAAGAAACTTGGATGGACCTGTCACTCATGTCATTATCAGAACTGAAATAGATTTTAATTGTAAGCAGAAAGTGCATTTGCTGTTAGAATGGTTTCATTGCCTAAACTGTTTAAAATTCTAATAAAATAACTTTCTTTCTAAGAACTCGTTGGACTGGGCTTTTTAAAATCTCCATTGTGCATTTGATGAAAACCGGTCAGGAGTGGGTGGAGATGCGGCTTCGGCCCCTTGTCTGTTTGTTCAGTCAGTTTCTATCTCCCTTAACCACACCGCTCTCTTCCCCGGAGTAGATCCACTCTGGGACCACTCAGAAATTACACCTTCTATCCACTGGAGTCTGCCTTAGCTGGAAAGGGGCTTTGGTGCGCGGAAGCAGCTCCTTTTTAAGGAATACCTGCTTGGCAGGGCCTAATTATAGTACTAGTTTATCTCTTAAGTTGTCAAGCTCAGTGCTTAAATTCTCCAGTAATATTTTCAAAAGCAGAATCTGAAAGTGAATTAAGAGAACGGATCGATAGACGGGATAGCATGAACCGATACTTGCTTCGCGCAGCAGCCAAGTGATGTTTCAAACACAAACCTGCCCCAATCTACTCTGCCAAAGTGCCCAGCGGCCATCACCCGCCCACCTGTGACTGTGGGCGTGGCCACCTTCCTGCTCTTAGTCCGCGGGGCGGAGTTCCCTAGCTCCGCCCCGGTGACCGCGTCCGGGACGGTCAGCCGCCGCGGAGTGCGCAGGCGCGCCCTGCCGTCGGTCACGTGCTCCGTGGCCCGGGCTAGCGAAGCCGGAAGTAGCCTGGGGCGCGAGAAGGCCCGGCAGCCACGGACACCCGGCTGGGTAAGAGGGGCGGGCGGAGGTTCGGGGCGGGCGGGCGCGACCGGGGGTCGGGATGCTGAGTCAGAACCCGGCCGCGGCCCCGGGAGCCCCGCAGGCTGGCGCTGGCCGCGGCTGGGCCGGGGCGGCCGGGCAGGAGGGCTGCCCTGCCCCGAGTTGACTCTCCGCTCCCACCCTCGGCCCAGCTGACACCATCGGCGGGTTTTAAATGGACTGGCGACTGAACAGGCGTTCTCAAAGGTTGACTCACCCGAGGCTTCCAGCACGGGACATTTTTAAATGTACACTGCCGAAATGCAAATTCCCATGTTTTCTCCTTCCTCTTTGACCCCCTGGATTTATTTCCCTAATCCATTCCCCTGGTATTTTCTGTCAGTCGTCCCAAGACGGGTTCTCCCCGAGAACCGTCAAATGCATAATCAAAACCCGACGGTTTCTACTCTAGAACCTCTACTGTCTATCGAATACATAGTTGACATAGAGATAGAGTTTGGAAATCCTGGAACTTTTGTCTGTACACCATGTCACCAAACCTGTTTTTATCCTTGGCAACTTTCGTTTTAAACAAAGGAAGTAGACTGATGACAACATCACCAATAATGTACTTGTTGAATGCCAGTTTATATGCTTGTCAAAATTTGGAGAGATTTACAGAGCAAACATCTGGTGGGTGTGCTGAGTCATGTTTTAGTCATGAGGGGTTACTGGAAGTAAGTTTCAAATCATCATCATTGTGGACCCATCTTTCTATATTGGTATATAGAAAGCAGGTATCTTAGCTGATAAGTGTGTTTTCAGTTATTCACTAGATACATAGGAGTACTTGATGATGCTATTTTTTGTCATTTTTATAGTTATCTAACAGCAATGCAACAGTAGTTAGGGAAGGTTTTCCATTATATATTTGGGTTTATTGCTCTTTGAATGAAATGTAGTAACTATCAAATGCATTTCCTGTTTGTGAAAAGGAGGTTTTATTTTAATTGCTTACTTCAAATCGACTGATGGGTGTACAACTTCTTATCTAAATTGCAAAGGTGGTAAAATCACAAATATAGCTAGTGTACGAGAGACTGGTGAAACTTGAACCCTGGGCCATTTTCTATGATCCCAACCATCCTTGGAAGATCAAAGTTCTAGCCTACTGAAAACTGACTGTGATCTGACTTAGAACACAGGCTTAAAGGAGTGTGATGTGCCTTGCACTTGGGTGGTCTTTTCAGTTGCATGGCTATCCTGTGTTAAGACAGCTCTGTAGCTTCTTCAGACTTGGTAATACATACTTGGCATGTGTATGCCTGTTCATTTAGAAGTTAGAGAAATGACTGCTTTTTAATGTCTTTTACATTTTAGTGTGTGTGTGTATGTATGTACGTATGTATGTATATCTGTGGGGGGGGGGCTCATGCATGCTGTTATACAGATTGTCCACATGGCTTCCAGGGACTGAATTCAGGTTGTTAGGTTTGGCAGCAAGCCCCTTTACCCACTGAGCTATTTCACTGGCCTGGGAAATTATCCTTAAACAGTGTCAGAAGAGTCACTGGCTTTTCAGGAATAATACCTTCTGTACTTTCCAATTACAGTGTCTCTGTGGGTGAAATTTTGCATTCTGGAACTATCATATAGTTATGATTGTTTTCTGTGCCACCCTAATTTCTTTTAATTTGTCTCCCAGCACTTGGGAGGTGAAGGCAGGAAGATTGCAGGTTCAAGGCCAACTTGGGTTATAAAGAGACCCTGTGTCAAACTTTTTGTTGTTGTAAATCAGTAATCTTTCAAAATAGTTGGAGGAGATAGTTAGTCGATATTTCTCTAATTGACAAAGGCAATATTAGACAAAGGGATCTTTATTATAACTGTGAGATACAAATTAAATTGAATATATGAAGAAAAAAAAAGCCAGACATGGGGCCGCTGCAGAGATGGCTCAGTGGCCAACAGCACTGGCTCCTCTTGCAGAGGACAGCAGTTCAGCACCCAGCACCCATGGCAAATAGGTCACAACTGCCTCTGACTCCAGCTCCTGGGGATCCGATGCACCCCACCTCCATTAGCATCACATGCACAGACTCCTACACTCAGGCACAAAATTTTTTAATTAAAACAAAAAAGCTGGGCACGATGGCGCACGCCCTTAATCCCAGCACTCAGGAGGCAGAGGCAGGCGGATCGCTGTGAGTTCAAGGCCAGCCTGGTCTACAAAGCAAGTTCAGGACAGCCAGAGCTGTTACACAGAGAAACCCTGTCTCAGAAAAACTAAATGGGGAAAAAAAAAAAAAGAAGAAGAAGAATCCAGGTATACCTGTAATGCCATCACTCTGGAACCTAAGACAGAAGACCAGTCTGGGTTACATGGAGAGTTCAAGACCAGGCTGGGAGATATGGTAAAATACTATCTCGAAAGCATAGCAAAAATAATTAAATGTGTGCAGGTCACTTAATATTGTGTTGTTGTTTTTCTGTAAAGTGCCCACATAACATTTACCCTCCAATACTGTTAGAAACATATTTTCACCCTGGACTGTTTATGTGCTTCACCTTAGCAGTGAGTGGTGGGTAGGCCTACTCTAGTCTGACCTTAACCTCTTGGTTGTGTTTTCTTAACAGCACACATGCAGACCTCTTCTCTCAGCGTGAGGAGAAGTGCCTGACCACGCCGAGATGCAGAGCACTTCGAACCACCTCTGGCTTTTGTCTGACATCCTAGGCCAGGGGGCCACTGCAAATGTCTTCCGAGGAAGACATAAGGTAGGTGCAGCGCTGTCCGTCAATTTGTTTTGTCCTGGTACACACATTTAAATGAAGATGTGTGGCTCTGCAATTTTGACTTTTTTTTTAAGTTTTTTTGAGACAGGGTTTCTCTGTGTAACAGCCCTGATTGTCCTGGACTCACTCTGTAGACCAGGCTGGCCTTGAACTCACAGAGATCCACGTGCCTCTGCCTCCTGAGTGCTCGGACTAAAGGCGTGCACCACTGCCCAGTGATTTTGACTTTTTTATGTGTGTAAAGAAACGGGATTTTTTGATTTTTGTGATTAAGATTTAGTCTGTATTGGGTCTGTGAATAAATCTATCTAGTGGTGCTAGAGTTTGTGAGTTTGCAGAATGGAAGAAAACCTGATTGAAAAGTGTTTCCTACCTTCCTAACTGCCTTCCCAGAGGCACGGCAGACAGGCAGATGCACAGAGTGAGGGACCCCACAGGTGACTCTTGTCTCTAAAATAGCATCAGACAGGGTGGATGGGAGTAAAGAGATGCAGCATGGAAACCGAGTTGGAAAGCTGTGTCAATTGCATTGTCAAAAGCTGAGGCAAGCCGGGCGGTGGTGGCTCACGCCTTTAATCCCAGCACTCGGGAGGCAGAGGCAGGCGGATCTCTGTGAGTTCGAGGCCAGCCTGGTCTACAAAGTGAGTCCAGGACAGCCAGAGCTGTTACACAGAGAAACCCTGTCTCGAAAAAAAAAAAAGCTGAGGCAATCTGAAGCTGGTAGGCGTGGGTGTGCGGTGGTTAAAAGGTTTGACCCTGGCAGCGCATCTGTAGTGACAGTCCTGGAATTTCGGTTTCTTTAAAGAACACAAAAATATTATAAGAGTATGTTTTTCATTTTAATCCCAGGTGTGGGATGTGGGACCGCTGCAGACTGCCACAGCAGCTGACTGTGATTTGCCTCGTGCTCTAAAAGGGCGTGGTTGTGCCAGCTGCAGAGAGTTTGTGTGATTGTGTGACGTTTGGAATTCTGGGGACTTTTCAGGTGGTGTATAAACACCAGAGTCCCAGCAGGCAGGGCTGGTGGTCGGTGGGCAGGGCTGGTGATCTTTCCGGGATGGCTGCAGTTTGTTAGTCATACTCAAAGAAGAACCAGAAGGAAGAGGTTAGACTCTAGGGTCTCTATCTCTTTCTCTCCTCTGTCCTTCTTTCTTTTCTATCCAGTGATATGTGGTGAAACCAGGAGGAAGAAAGGGTGGGAAAAACAGTCCACAAAGCAGCAGTCCAGCTAACATATCAGGAACCCAAAGGATTTTGTTGAATTCTGTATGAGAGGATGAAATTAAAGATAACTAGAAGAGCCAGGTGGTAGTGATGCATGCTTTTATTAATCCCAGCACTCAGGAAGCAGAGGCAGGCAGATATCTGTGAGTTTGAGGCCATCCTGATCTACAGGGCAAAACCCTGTCTTAAAAAAAAAAAAAAAAAAAACAGAAAAAACCTAGAATAATTTAAAATGAAGATATCAAAGATAAATGTGGGGGCCGGAGAGATGGCTCAGCGTTTAAGAGCACTGGCTGTTCTTTCAAAGGACCTGGATTGAAATCCCAGCACCCACAGGGCAGTTCACAGCTGTCTAATTGCCCGGCGTGGTAGCACACACCTTTAATCTCGGCACTCGGGAAGCAGAGGCAGGTGGATCTCTTTGAGTTCAAGGCCAGCCTGGTCTACAAAGTGAGTCCAGAACAGTCAAGGATACACAAAGAATCCTTGTCTCAAAAAAACAAAACAAACAAACAAACAAAGATAAATGTGAGGAAAGTTGGAAAAATATTAATAGAGTAAGAATTCTTTTTGTAGCTCAACTAATGAGTGATTTTTTTTTCAGCACTGTGAATTTGTTTTGGGTAAATGATGTTTGGAGCATTGTAATTCTTTTTTTTTTTTTTTTTTTGGTTTTTCGAGTCAGGGTTTCTCTGTGTAACAGCTCTGGGTGTCCTGAACTCATCTTGTAGACCAGGCTGGCCTCAAACTTACAGATATCCGCCTGCCTCTGCCTCCCAAGTGCTGGGATTAAAGGCGTGCACTGCCATGCTGGGCTGGAGCAGTATAATTCTCAGACACAGGAACTCTGAATGTTTTAGTGGTGGATGGGCTCTTCTGTTTTCCATAGCTTTGAGATGGTCACTGAGATAAGCATGCATGGGTGAGAGCTGTTCCCTCTGGGGAGAGAATGCGATTATAAACAGCTGTATGGCTCTTAAAGAATGAATCGTAAACGTCACATGGACAGCTTTTAGCAGTTTCCTCTTGGTTCTGGAACTGTCCACAGGCTCTGGATCCTTATGTAAGGTCACTTCGGCCATTCTTGGATATTTCTTTCTTAGAAATTGCTACTTGTTTGTTTTGTGCGGAGAAGAGAACAACCTAATTTAGTGATGAAGTACATCTGACCCCTCTGCCTTCCTTTGTTCCAGATGACTACAATGGTTACTTAGTGTGTGTCAGGCACTGTGGGGGGCCTGGGGTTGTTACATATAACTAATGAGCAATCCCTACAACATGACAAGTTTGATTCTGTAGCAAAGTGGCATTCAGAAGGATACAAATTGGAAACTAACAGTCAGTAGTGATAACTGGTCGCCCTGTTTAAAATGCTGGCACCACTAGGCAGTTTCTGTGTTCTGGCCCTTTCCTACTTAGCTACTGAGTGCCCAGTCATGTGAGTGTCTAGACATTCGTAGATCCTCAGAACGTTCAGTGAAGGAAAGAAGAAATGCTGGATAAGATCAAACTAGATACCCAAAGGTAGCATAAAGTTTTTCAAAGAAACCAAGGCGTACTTTAAAAGATATATTGTGGAAACCTAAAGAAACAAATTTGAGGAGGATTAGAGTTGACTTGAGAGGTTCCTATGACCTAGTCTATTATTTGATAATTAATAGTCTCTCCAGAGCTGTATTTCCAGAAACTATTGACTGTTCTTAGTGATATGAATGTCAGCTGCAGACACTTAAGACTGCACTAAAAGGCAGTGTGGGGCGTGGTGTGGAGAGGTGGCTCAGTAAAGGGTACGTACTGCTCTTGCAGAGGGCTCGATTCTGCACCCATGTGAGGCGACTCACAACTGTTTACAACTCCAACTCCAGGGGATCTGATCCCCCTGCCCTCCATGAGCATCTGCACTCAGTGTTTACACACAGACCCACAAGAGCCCATGATTAGAAACAGTAAACTTGGGCTGGAGAGCTGCTGTAGCTGTTAAGAGACTGGCTGCTCTTGCCGAGGACCAGGCTTGATTCCCAGCACCACCCACATGGCGGTTCACGGTAGTCAGTACCCAGTTACAGAACATGTTTGCTTTCTTCTACCCTCAGGAGCACCAGCAAACACACAACACACATACATGCAGGCAAGACACCCATGCACATAAAATAAATATGATAATAAAAAAGTAAAGTAAAACTAAATCTGTTTTTAAAATCCTACTTGTTTAAATTTTTCTTGATCATGATGTTCACCCTTTTGTGTACTGCTTAGGACACCACGTTCTTAAATGTACTGTCATTCAAAATATATTGCTTATTTAATCTTTTAGACGATTTTATTTATTAATGTGTGGTACAGGTGTGCAGACACGTTGCCATGGCACCCATGTTGGAGGTCAGAGGGCAACTTTGAGGAGTCAGTTCTCTCCTGTCGGCTCTGGGAATTGAACTGAAGCCATCCAGCTTGCACAGCAGGTGCCAACTGCTGAGCCATCTCACTGTGTGGGATGGAACACATGGGCATGGTAACCTCGGTGACGTGTAGGAAGGTGTGCTGATCTTGCTGATCTTGCAGATCTTTACAAGTAACTCTGAGAACTTTGACTTGTGACAGTGAATGACAGATGGTGACTGTTCAGGCAAATAAATGGTACAGTCTCATGTTCCAGTTACATCAAAGGTGTGACAGAGTTAAACCTTCCAGAGTGCAGACCCTGGTCACCCTGGGAGCGTTGTTTTGTTTCCACTGCTTGCTCCTCTGTTGGAAGCCTCCTATTTGAGTGCAATATGGCTTAGCAGGTCCAGGCGATTGCAACCAAGTGTAACAACCTAACTTTAATCCTCAAGTTACACATGGTGGAAAGAGAAAAGTGACTACCACATACTGTCTCCTGACCTCTACCCATGTGCCCACACCCATACACACTCATATGGTAAAATAAATAAATGTAACAAAAGAATTTTAAGGAAAAAAATCTTATGTTAGACAGAGTTTGAGACAATGATAAGGAAATACACACTTTGTATACTTGTGTATTCTTATATTTGTACATATTGTATACTGTATAAATTGTGTGGTGAGGGGAGAGGGCAACTGAGAATATGTGGAAAGTGACACTGTACAAAGGACAGGCCCTACTCAGGGTCCTTAAGCAGGCCACGCTTGAGCCCCCAAGAGTGGCTCTTAGAAAATTCAACCTGGAATGAGTAGGGGGAAAGCAAGGCTGAATACATGAAAAGCTGTGCTGGCCTCCAGGGAAAAGCTTGCTGGTTCCAGGGATTGAAAGGAAGTGGGTGAGCATGGAGGGTTTAGAGCGAGGTTAATTTTGAAGTGCTGAAAAGCTGGAGTTGTGTGTCATGATACTGCATGTACGTATCTACTCAGTGCTGGGGGGCAGGCTTGAGGGCTGCTGCATTCTGTGGTAGATCCTTGCCCCTCTAGAGGTTGCTGATGAAGGAACAAAGTGTCCCCCACCCCATCTAGATGAAGTTAAAGATAGGTATTCATGGCAGCAGTGGCAAGATCCAGCCAGAAAGTGTGCTCTGACCTTCAGCGTTGGGATGTAACCAGGGAGTGTACTCTGACTCCAATTCTCAGACTCTTACTTACAGACACACACATTAACACAGCTAGTGACAAGAATTTCCAAGAATTGAATTGCATTGCTTTGATAATGTTGATAAAATTTTTGTAGGTGGAGTATAATTTTCTATGTCTCTGTTCTTACTTTGTAAATATTTGGCTCTGGGAAATCCTTGGAGTTTCACTTTCTGTTTCTTCTCCAGAAGAGGTTCCCATCTGACATTAGTGCTGTTACCTTCTGCTACAAGAGTGACTATCTTTGCCACTAGTGTGCTGTTTGTACATTCTGTTTGAAATGTAATTAGGAAACAGTGACTTTTGGGGAACCCCAGTTCTTTACCTTGTTTGGATTTGGTAGCTCTGGTCCCAATGCTTGCTCTGAAAGATGCATGGTGTGCTGTGAAAATACACATTGCTGTCGCATGATAGTGACTGACTCTTTCTTCTCCTTTGTCTTTTAGAAAACTGGTGATTTATATGCTGTCAAAGTATTTAATAACATCAGCTTCCTTCGCCCAGTGGATGTTCAAATGAGAGAATTTGAAGTGTTAAAAAAACTCAATCACAAAAACATTGTCAAATTATTTGCTATTGAAGAGGAGGTAAGTGTTCAAACTTGCCATCATGTTGTTAGTTCCCACTCAGAAGACAGGATCCAGCAAAAAGGGCTACAAACACCATGAAATTCATGGCTCCTGTCACTAAGTGTTTTGTCCCTGGCATCTCTTTAATTGAAAGAGAATAGAAACAAAGTGTTATAAGAATGAAAGCAGAAGGGCTGTAGAGATGGCTCAGCAGTTAAGAGCATCAGCTACTCTTCCAGAGGACCTGGGTTCAAATCCCAGCCCATTTAGCTGTTCAAAACTGGCTTTAATGGCCGGGCATGGTGGTGTATTTCTTTAATCCCAGCACTCAGAGGCAGAGGCAGATGGATCTCTGTGAGATCAAGGACAACCTGGTCTGCAGAGTGAATTCCAG
Source organism: Lophiomys imhausi (assembly GCA_907164525.1). NCBI lineage: Eukaryota > Metazoa > Chordata > Mammalia > Rodentia > Muridae > Lophiomys > Lophiomys imhausi. The sequence continues at coordinate 7,521,131 of CAJQZJ010032342.1, forward strand.
GACAGCCAAGGCTACAGAAAGAAACCAGGTCTCAAAGAAAAACAAAACAAAAGCAAAAAAGATAGAAATTAGAACAGCCAAAGATACAGATACAAGCAGAGTAGACTGAGCTAGTTCCAGGCACGAGCACTTACCCTCTGCATTGATATAGACATCAGAACTAACCTGAAAGCCCCAGCCACACTTTTGATATGAGATTTTTTGCTTTTTGGTTTCTCGAGACAGGGTTTCTCTGTGCAGCCCTGGCTATCCTGGACTCACGTTGTAGACCAGGCTGGCCTCAAACTCGCAAAGATCCGCCTGCCTCTACCTCCTGAGTGCTGGGATTAAAGGCGTGTGCCACCACACCTGGCTGATGTGAGATGTTTTTCTAGGCCTGCATCATGTTCTGCCTGCGTGGCTGCATCCCAACCTTTGGTCTCTACTACTTCTCCCATGTCAGAATACATAAGATGTATCTTAAAGCCTCCATAAAAATCACATTGCTAGCTGAGTTTAGTGGTATGCTCTTAAAATCCACGCACTTCGGAGAATGAGACAGGAAAATCAGGGGTTCAAGGCCAGCCTGAGCTATGTAGTGAGAACATGTCTCAAAAAAATAAAAAAAAGGTTGGCATGAGGCTTAAACCTGTTAAAAAAAAAAAAAAAAAGGTTGGCATGAGGCTTAAACCTGTAATCTTTTTTAAAGGTAATTTACTTATTTTTCTGTGCATTGGTGTTTTGCCTGAGTGTATGTCTGTGTGAGGGTGCCGGATCACCTGGAACTGGAGTACAGACCATTGTGAGTTACCATGTGGGTGCTGGGAACTGAACCCTCTTGCACAACAGTCAGTGCTCTTAGCCATGAAGCTATCTCGCCAGCCCCCAGGCCTATAATCTGAGCAGTCGGGAAGGTAAGGCAGGAGGATTGCTGGTTCTTTGAGGCTATGATGTACCCTATCTAAATTTTAAAAAGAAAAGAAAAAAAAATCACATAATCAGCTATCCATTGGCTAAAGCCCCAGGTCAGAAACACTTCTTTCAAACAGATTTCAAGGGCCAGAAGCCATTTTCAAAAGGAGAAGTTGGTTGGTTGTTGGGGCAGCATTCCTGCACTCAGGAGGCAGAAGCTAGTGGATCTCTGAGTTCAGGGTCAGCCTGAGCTGTACATGGAGTTCAGACCAGCCAGGGTTACATAGTGAGGCCCTCTCTCAAAAAAAGGGAGGAGGGGAGTCAAAGTAAAAGTTAATTTTCGGCTACATGGTAGTTAAGCAATAATGAAAAAGTTTATTCATACTGCAACATACAGAATTTTGCATAAGAAAATCATAATTGAGAAATTAAGAGTGCTGGCTATTCTTGTAGAGGACTCAGGTTTGATTCAAACACCCACATGGGAGCTCACCACCGTCTGTAACTCGAGTGCCTGTGCCCTCTTCTGAACTATGTGGGCACCAGGCATACACATGATGTACACTCATATATACAGGCAGAACACTAATATACAAAAGATTGAAAGAGCTATGTATGTAATGTGATCCCGATGTATCTACAGTATGCTTCGTTTCATAAGAAAAAGAGAATGAGGTGAAACATGTAGCATTATTAATTATTCTGTGATGATGGAATTATAGTTCTCAAATTTTCAACAATCACCATGTATTATATAAAACAACAGATTTTCTTTTGCTTTATATTATTTCTCTTTTCCTAACTTCTGAACAGAGAAAATAAAATACATTATGGGAGTATTGTGGGGCTTGGTTAAACATTTTTTAAAGGACCAAGAGTAAAAAATTAATACTAGATTTTAACATTAAAAATTACAGATTTCTAAAATTGGTGTGTATCATATGATCACTGTATATTATGCAGATCATTACAGATTTCTAAAATTGGTGTGTATCATATATCACTGTATATTATGCAGTTCGATGAAGTTCATTCTTCCCTATAAAGCTGTTATGCTGATGATACATTTTAATTGGCTGAGATGGAAGCAAGCAGAGAGGAACTTGTGAGAGACCTTTCAACTGTTCCACCACTTAGTTTTGTTTTGTGTCTTTTCTGTTTCCCTTAGGTTTGTTTGGCTTTTATTTGTAGTTATGTGTGTATGTGTATGTTACTGGTGTGGGTATCTGCAAGCTAGAAGAGGGCATCAGACCCCTGGAGTGGACCATCAGGCAGCTGGAGCACCTGACATGGGTGATGGAAACTAAAATCAGGTCCTCCGAGAGCAGTGCATGCTCTTACCCACCAACCAGCTCTCCAGCCACCCATTGCTCTGTAAGGCTAGGACTCCATTCCCTGAAGCAGAAGGGCTTATCGGAAGAAGGAGATCTGTCCTAACCGTGTTGCCATGCAGAAGACACTACATGATTTGAGCAAAGCCACCAAACCCTGCCACCCTGGTCTTATGGTTGAGAGTTAGCTGGTTCTCACTGGCTTGTCTTCCAAACAAACTCCACTTTAATTTACATATCATATAGTATAGTATAGTATAATATAATATAATATATCCATATATGAAGATTTGTTTTTATTTGTGTATATATGCTCACATGTGTTCCTGTGCCTGGGGAGAACAAGACAGCAATGGAGCCCTGAAGCTGGAGGTGCAGGTGGCTATGAGTCAACCAGGTCCTCTGGAAGTGCAGCAGATGCTCAGACCTACTGACCCATCACTCCAGGCCTTCAACTTTATTTAATAGAAACCTGGGAGTTGTTTACTTAAAAAAAAAAAAGTAACATTTGTCAGTCATTGTAGCAAATCCTGCATTTGAATGAGGTCAAGTAGGCAAGTTCTGCCCTGGAATCAGGTTTTGTGTTGTTGGTTTTCCTGTTGATTCTAAATTACTGACTTTTTTTTTTTTTTCCAGACAACAACAAGACATAAAGTACTTATCATGGAATTTTGTCCCTGTGGGAGTTTATACACTGTTTTAGAGGAACCATCCAATGCCTATGGACTACCGGAATCTGAATTTTTAATTGTTTTACGAGATGTGGGTATGTTTATTTATATGGTTTTATATATATGTTTGTTTATATTTGGTTTCATACATATATTATTTGCAGATAAAAAATTAATTTCCAGCCAGGTGTGGTGGTGCACACCTGTAATCCCAGCACTCAGGAGGCAGAAGCAGGCAGATCTCTGTGAATTCAAGGCCATCCTGGTCTATAGAGTGAGTCCAGGATAGTCAGGCTACACAGAGTAACCCTGTCTCAAAAAACCAAAAAAAAAAATTCTACATTCAAAACAAAAGACTTTTATATAATGTTTTCTTGTAAACCATACCAAAAGCACAGGTGCCTAGAAGGAAAATTAGATGAGTTGGATTTTATCAGCAATGAAACTTACTTCAGGACTTAAGAGATGGTTCAGCTGTTAGAGCACTAGCTGCTCTTTCAGAGGACCCAGGTTCAATTCCCAGCACACACACAACAACTCACAAGCATCTATAACTCCAGTCCCAAGAAATCCAATGCGGTTTTCTGGCCTCCAAAGGCACCACAGATACACTTAGTGCACACATGCACATGCAGACAAAATACCCATACATGAAGCAAATAAAGATTTTAAAACCACAACCTGTTTGAGACAACAACTGAAGAGAGCTCATAGAGCAGAAAGTGTTTGCGGATCACACATGAAATGTGTCCATACACCTGTCAAAAAGACTGTTTTGAAATTGTCAAAAGATTTGACTAGATATTTGACAAAAGGAAAGGATAGACAGATGTTCAACAAGTGTATTAAACAGTGCTCAACATCATTAATTACTAAGGAAGCTCTCCTGAAAAGCTACTTCTTACCATAAAGATGGGCAGATCAAAATAATGAGAACATCATTGGCAAGGATGTACAGAGTTGGATATGCCAGGCATAGCTGTAGGGTTGTAAAGTGATACAGCCCTTTAGAAAATAGTTTAACAGTTCCATAAAAAGACTATATATAGCCGGGCGGTGGTGGCGCACAACTTTAATCCCAGCACTTGGGAGGCAGAGGCAGGCGGATCTTTGTGAGTTCGAGGCCAGCCTGGTCTACAAAGTGAGTCCAGGACAGCCAGGGCTACACAGAGAAACCCTGTCTCGAAAAAACCAAAAAAAAAAAAAAAAAAAAAAAGACTATATATAAAATAATTGCATGTTGTGGCAATTCTGACAGGAATACGCGAAGAATTAAAAACATCCACATAAAATTTTACATATCTGTTCTTTTTAACATTATTCATAATAGCCAAAGAAATAAAATCAGGACAACCCAAATATCAACTGATAGATTAAGATGTTGTATATCCATATAATAGAATCTTAATCATTCCTGAAAAAACATGAAGCCACGTGTGGTGGGGCAAGTCCATATTCCCAGCCTTTGGGAGGTAGAGGCAGGAGGATCAGGAGTACAGAGTGTCCTCTGTTACCAAGTTCAAGGCCAGCCTCTGCTACATGAGAGCGTCTTAAAAACCACACACATACACCACACAACTGTTCTAGTTTGGTTCTTGCTGCTGTGATAAACACCATGACCAAGAACAGCCTGGGGAAGATGGTTTGGTCAGGTTTCTGTCTCCTAATCACAGTCCGTCATTGAGAGAAGCCAGAGCAGGAACTGAAACAAAGACTGGAGGAACACTGCGACAGCTGCCCTGGGATCATTTTCACCTACTCCTCTTACACCTCCGGGGCCACCTGCCCACAGTGGACTTGGCCCTTCCACCAGAGAACACCACAGACATGCATAAAGGTCAGTCTGATGGAGGCATTCACCACTGAGGGTCCCTCTTCCATGTGACTCTAGTCTAACCACACTACATACAAAAAATAAATACACTTATTAATTGAAACGTAAAAAATGAAATCTTGACCCATGCTAAAGTGCGGGTGAATCTTGAAAGAATATAGAATGAAAGGGCAAGAGACCAAGATCACAGAACCGCATCATCCCATTCACATGACTGGCACAGTCCGTCAGTCCATAGATACGAGAGAGGCGAGTGCCGTTTGCGCTCAGAGAACCTGAGAGGGCTGCTGTGACCGGGTAGAGACAGTTTTTATTTGGAGCGTGATGCAAATGTGCTAGTGTTAATGGTGATGGTTGCACAACTCTATGAAAAAATTACTGCTAAATGGTGTACTTTTAAAAAATGAATGGTAAGTTATGTGAGCGTGTGTGTGTGTTTCAGTAAACCCATTATTTTTTTTAAAAGACAAGTGAAGTAATAACTTCTTGAGAAGAATTGAGTCAAATGTTTGAGGAGGCCAGGATGGTGGGACACTCAGCTGATGACCTGCCTGTATGCCCCACAGCTAAATTCCAGCAGTGTCAATGCCTTTTCCCTTAAGAAAAAGAATATAAACTGACTAGTAGTAATCATAAGAAACACATCTTTTGTTTTTAAGTTGGTAATCCAAGTTAAGATGGAAACTGAGTTAGGTATAGACTTTAAACTCATTGAGATAGATAATAGAATATTAATATCAGTTATCAATTAAATATGGATTGGACATTAGGAATGTAGGTTATACCTTATAATTTTCATAATTGTTGCCTAATTATTCTTATTGTTTTGTATTCATTGTTGTAAGAAAAAGAGCCTTTTATTGGACTAAAAGGGGGAGCTATTGGGGGGAAGGATACACTTTAAATTAAGAAAAAGAAGCAGATAGGAGGGTGAGGGGGAAGAGGGTAGGAGAGTGGGACTAGGAGGGAGAGGAAGGAGGGGACTGTGATTGAGATGTAACTTGAAGAAAGAAAGAAATATAAAAAGAAGCCAGGCGTAGTGGCGCACACCTTTAATCCCAGCACTCGGGAGGCAGAGGCAGGCGGATCTCTGTGAGTTCGAGGCCAGCTTGGTCTACAAAGCGAGTCCAGGACAGCCAGGGCTACACAGAGAAACCCTGTCTCGAAAAACCAAAATAAATAAATGAATGAATGAATGAATGAATGAATGAATGTAAAAATAAAAACAAGAAATGTAAAAAGAAGAAGGAGGAGCACATCTTTATGGAAACAAGGATCACACTGTGCCCTCCTTTTGCTCCCTTTTTTTTTACTGTTTAATATGATGAAGCCAGTTTATTTTTGTGATTTTTTTTTCCCAAAGTAAAATAAGTACAAAACAAGAGCTATTCATGGTGGCACACGCCTTTAATCCCAGCACTTGAGAGGCAGAGGCAGGAGGATCTCTGTGAGTTCAAGGCCAGCCTGGTCTACAGAGTGATTCTAGGACATCCAGGGCTACACAGAGAAACCCTGTTTCAAAAACAACAACAACAACAACAAAAAACGTGTAAAAGTATGATGAAAGATGAATATCTTTCTTGGATCTTTATTATTTTGTCTGTATCACAAACAATAGTTAAGGACGTCCTAGGCTAAGACTCTTTTGTTCCCTTTGCCTAACGGTTATTGCAGACAGCACACTTCTGTGGCCATAATTCTTATCTAAATTTCCTGTGGTTGAAACATGAGATTGTATATACACACCCTTGTGCATGGGTGTGTAAGTGTGGCTGTTTGTAGGGGGTCTCTTTGTTAGTATAAAGGGACTCCAAGCCAACTAATACAGAAACTTAAGTTTGAATGAATATGGAGGTATCCTGCCTGTGAGTCTGACGTGTCTACAAAGATGCCTACATTACTGTTTCCTTCATCCCTAAAGTGGGCGGAATGAATCACCTCCGAGAGAATGGCATAGTGCACCGGGACATCAAACCAGGAAACATCATGCGTGTCATAGGGGAAGACGGACAGTCTGTATACAAACTCACAGACTTTGGTGCTGCTAGAGAATTAGAGGACGATGAGCAGTTCGTGTCTCTGTATGGCACAGAGGAGTATTTGGTAAGTCACATAGTACTGGTAATTCCATTTTAATAACCAGATAGGTGCGTTACACGTGGAGTTATTGGTCACAAGCCTATAAAATATTATATAACTTTTATGGCAGTGGTTCTGTTTTCTGTTCCAATGAGTATGGTATGTAGGAAGGGAATTAGGAATTGATTTCTAAGTATACTGTCATTCTCTACTGTGCAGTCTCAGAGGTTGTCCCAGTTGTGGTGACTCACAGGTTTGATCCCAGCACTTGAGAGGATGGGTACAAGAGTGGGTACAAGTCAAGGCCAGCCAGGTCTACCGAGAACGTTCCTGGTCAGCCAGGGCCATGTAACAAAACCCTGTCTCAAAACAAGTCAACAAATCCAGCAGCAGAAATTCTTGGTTGTTTTATCGCTATATAGTGATGCAATGAGTTTGTTTTTATTTTTTATTTTGTGCCTTGGTGTTTTGCCTGCATACATGTCTGTGTGAAGGTGGCAGATGTCCTCAAACTGTAATTAGAGACATTTGTAATTAGCCATGTAGGTGCTGGCAATTAAACCTGGGTCCTCTGGAAGAGCAGCGAGTGCGCTTAACTACTGCGCCCTTTCTCCACTCCCAGTGCAGTGGATCTGTTTTAAAGGAAAAGACAGCTGAAGACTTGAGGACCATCTGCAGGAAGGGCTGCAGTTTGGGCTCAGTGCGTTGAAGAGTGGGAAGTTCTGCTTTGGTGGGAAGCATCAAATGGAGAAATTGCTGGAAAGGGGTGTAGGATCAGTTTAGGGTTATTGAGTTTTAAATTTGTATTACATTGTGTATTGGGGAAGACATGCATGTGCCGTGGCACCCCTGTAGTGCTCAGAGGGACAGCTGGTGATGGTCACCTCTCTCCTTTCACTGTGTTGCCCCCAAGAGATTGGACTCAGGGTATCTGGCACTTCCACCCACAGAACTGCCTCCCCAGCCCAAATAGTCTTTGGAGAATAGAAAAGTGAAATTAATAGGAAAACATGATAGGACGTCTAGCATTGTTGAGTACCCTTTTTTTATATACATTATTTATGTCCTAAGTTCCTAATGTTTTTCTGTTTTAGCATCCTGACATGTATGAGAGAGCAGTGCTAAGAAAAGATCATCAGAAGAAATACGGCGCTACGGTTGATCTTTGGAGTATTGGAGTGACGTTTTACCACGCAGCTACTGGATCACTGCCATTTAGACCATTTGAGGGGCCTCGTAGGAATAAAGAAGTAATGTAAGTGGTTTCTCCATCTAAAGCTAGAAATACTTTTTTTTTTTTTTTTTTTTTTTTTTTTTTTTTTTTTTTTTTTCGAGACAGGGTTTCTCTGTGTAGCCCTGGCTGTCCTGGACTCACTTTGTAAACCAGGCTGGCCTCGAACTCACAAAGATCCACCTGCCTCTGCCTCCCAAGTGCTGGGATTAAAGGCGTGCGCCACCACCGCCCGGCTTAGAAATACTTTTTTAATGTATATGTTATCTTGTTTCTCCATCTAAAGTCAGAAAAACTTTTTTAATGTATATGTTATCTTGTTTTTCCATCTAAAGTCAGAAATACTTTTTTAATGTATGTTATCTTGTTTCTCCATATGTCTGAGGAAATGAAGTTGATGAAACTAATGAAAATTGGCTTTTTCTGATACTTTATGCTACCCAGATTTTACTAAGAATGCAGCCTTCTAAGAATGTGGGCATAGTCTTCCAAATCATGTTTAAATGTCCACAGAATATAAATAGTATCTTGTCTCGGGTCTGTTGTTACACATATACTGTTTTCTGAGTTTGTTTGTTTATTTATTTGGTTTTTTGAGACAGGGTTTCTCTGTGTAGTCCTGGCTGTCCTGGACTCACTCTGTAGACCAGGCTGGCCTTGAACTCAGAGATCTGCCTGCCTCTGCCTTGCATGTGCTGGGATTAAAGGTGTGCACCACCATGCCTGGCAGTAACAGACAGCTGTGAACTGCCATGTGGGTGCTAGGATTTGAACCTGGGTCCTTTGGAAGAGCAGCCAGTGCTTTTAACCACTGAGCCATCTCTCCAGCCCCCCTGGTTTTCATTTCTCTTCTTTATTCCACTTTGTGTGCTTGTCACTTTTTCTCCATGCAGCTGAAACAACAAAACCAATGTACTTCTTTAGAAAAATAGAACCAAGGAAATTTAATTCTTACCTTGCACTGAACTGATTGATCTTTTTTTTGTTTGGTTGGTTTTTTTTTGTTTTTTTTTTTGGTTTTTTTGAGACAGGGTTTTTCTGTGTAGCCCTGGCTATCCTGGACTCACTTTGTAGACCAGGCTGGCTTGAACTTGCAGAGATCTGCCTGCCTCTGCTTCCCGAGCGCTGGGTTTAAAGGTGTGCGTCACCACGCCCGGCCTGACTGATCTTTTTTTTTTTTTTTTTTTTTTTTTGGTTTTTCGAGCCAGGGTTTTTCTGTTTAACAGCTCTGGCTGTCCTGGACTCGCTTTGTAGACCAGGCTGGCCTCGAACTCACAAAGATCCGCCTGCCTCTGCCTCCCAAGTGCTGGGATTAAAGGCGTGCGCCACCACCGCCCGGCCTGACTGATCATTTTTAAAATGACATTTTGGCACTAATTTTTTTCCCTGGGTTGTTACAGGTTCCATCCACAGATTTCTATAGTGTCATATACATTTTTAAATGTTTATTTTTTGTGTATAATTTATGTGTTTAAGTGTTTTCCTGCACATATATCTGTTCCCTTGGTGCCCGAAGAGGCTACAGGACGGCCTAGAACCGAGGTTACAGATGATTGACTGTCAATGCTGGGAACTGACCCAGCTCCTGCCCAAGATCAGTCTGTGTTAACTGCTGAGCCATCTCTCCAACCCCACAGCATTGTATGCATTCACATGCTGCCATATTGTTGGAGAAGTGAACAACATGCAAAGTCACGAATAGTAAACCAAAAAAATCAAGGAAAAGATAGAGAAATTCCTGGAGTGAAATTTATTATGTGATTCATCCGTACACTGTGTGTGTGTGTTCGGCTTTGTATTGCTGTGAGCAATAAAACACTGAGCAAAAGCAGCCTGGGGAGGGAAGGGTTTATCTAATTCATTCATCTCAGAAAATTGAGGAAGAAGCATATTCTTCCTCTTGTTGATTTGAGGAAGTAAATAAACCTGTTCAGATAGGGCGACGGCCTTTGCTAAGCTGGAGTGTTTGTCTATGTGCTAATGAACAATGCCACATAAGCACATGGGGAGGACGTCCACCAACAGCACAAGGTGTCGCCATGTTGGTCTGAGCCTGCCTTACAACAGTGTCCACTTATTAAACCTCTTCTTTGGCAAAGGCCGAGGCTCCTTTTGTTTCCTCATTAAGTAGAAGTTGTACCCTACAGTTGCACACCTCTGTTCTCATAGATACATTTTTAAAGAAGTGGTAACTTTTGCTGCTCTAAAAATGGATAACAAATTGTGTGACTGTAAGAAAGGAGACATGCATCCCAAGCCACCTGATGTTTCTGGGTGACCCATGGTCACTGAGGCGTTGTCATTACTAGCGGCTGTCCGACTGTCCTATTGAGTGGTGAGCTCCTCTCCCATCACAGCTGGCTTGCTTCTCCATTGCATTGCCACATGGTAAAGGTTTACATGTAAATCATATAAAAATTAAACTTCTTGAAGAATTTGGGAAGCATGGCAATACTGTCATTAATTCTCTTCCCTTATTTTTTTTTCATTAACCTCAAATCTCCATTTATTCCTCTACAGTTAGATTTAGCATGTGTAAATACACCTTATTTTCCACATTAGTGTCTTTATTTTAAAACATCTTTTTTTCCTTTTTTTTTTTTTTTTTTTTTTTTTTTGTTTTTTGAGACAGGGTTTCTCTGTGTAGCCCTGGCTATCCTGGACTCACTTTGTAGACCAGGCTGGCCTTGAACTCACAGAGATCCGCCTGCCTCTGCCACCCTAGTGCTGGGATTAAAGACATGCGCCACCACACCCAGCTAAAACATCTCTTGAAGCAGAAATTATGGCTGCCTCCATGGAAGAAGCAACAGTCTATATCTGTTGGGTTACTGGTCCAGTCTAGTTTAAAAAAAAAAAAAAACATTAATTTGCTCAGCACATTTGTTTAGATGATAAACTAAAGTGACCAGACAGAACACTGCCCTTTGGCGGATGTAATATACTGCAAATTGATGCTGAATGATTTCATGCAGATAGTTATTCATAAAGGCAAGATACATTCTGAGACCTAGAACCCTGCTTTCCTGACTTACATACGTCATCGATGTTCCTCGCCCCCGGCCAGCCTGGCTTCTGATCCCACTCATCATATTAGAGCAACCGCTCCTACTTGTTTGTACCTTTAGACTGTGCAGAGGATTCTTCTGATACTGTGCCATGTATAGTTTTACCTCCCTCTCCTTCAAAAAATAAAACTCCACGAAGAAAAATAACCAAAAAGCTCCATGGCTCCTTCAGCAGTAGTTTATAGCCTGCTTGACTGTGCCTTGAAAAGTACAATACAAAGGGTGAGGCATATTCGGGACATAACTTTTCCTGTGTTTGCCCCATTTTTTTCAGATGGAAAAAAATCCATGTTTTTGTTGTGACCATCAAGATGGTGTAATTATGGCTTATAGATAGTATTTGTACAGATTCTGTTCCACTTCAGTCAGTCAGATCCAAAGTATTTTGATTGTTTCATGGGTCCTGTGACCCTCAGTCACGTTTGTTCTAGTAGAAGATAGTAGATGCAACTGAGGGAAAACTTCTGCAGAGTCTGTTAACAGCCGTGCAGCAGTGGCCTGCTTGTCTCATTCTGCTTTGTTCCTCCTTTCAAGGTATAAAATCATCACAGGAAAGCCTTCTGGTGCAATATCTGGAGTCCAGAAAGCAGAGAACGGGCCAATTGACTGGAGTGGGGACATGCCTGTTTCTTGTAGTCTTTCTCAGTAAGTGAAATCATAAACACACTCAAATATTTAAGCATGTTTTCAGGGTTGGCTTTGTTTGTTGTTTCTGTTTTGCTAGGTAGTCCAGGCTAGCTTTGAACTCAGGATGGAGCCCAGACTGATAGTCCTTCTGTCTCTACCTCCCACGTGCTGGGATGACAGGCACGGGCCGTCTCGCTGGCTTTTCAGTTCAGTTTTATTTTGATGAAGTTGAACCACGTGGTTTTTGCATTTGATGTGATTCAGACATTCTGAGATTTAGGGATAATTTCCTGAGAATATGGGGCATGTGTTCTTAAGGTTGGTTCTCACGTGATTTGAAATTCCTTTCAATATAGGAATCATACTAAAGACTTTTGTACTGATGGACCACAAATAATGATGTAACTAGGAGTAAGTTTTTCTTTTTAATTGGACTTATATATAAAAAATAAGCATTATCAAGTTTAATATTCTCCATATTTTAAAAAAGGATTCAGGTTGTTCAAAGAATGAAAACTACACATTTCTAGGCCCAGCACAGTGGCGCACACCTTTAATCCCAGAACTTGGGAGGCAGAAACAGGAATTCTGAGTTCAATACCAGTCTGGTATTGAATCACTGTATCCTGAGTTCCGCAATAGCCAGAGCTCCATAAGGTGAGACCTTGTCTTAAAAAAAAAAAAAGCATTTCTAGTACTTTTCCCAGGATTTCAAATGTTTGCAGGGTCTTAATTTAGCAGCCAGAACTCTAAAAATTATATTGTCAGATTATCACAAAGAAAGAATTGATTACTATCAAATTAAAAGTAGCTGGGCTTGGTGGTAACACATCTGTAATTACAACACCCAGGAAACAGGAGCAGGGGCATCACAAGTCCGAGGATACTCTGGGCTACATAGTTCTAGGATGGCCAAAACTGCATAGTGATGAGACCCTGACTCAAAAAACAAACGAAAAAGCCAGGTGGTAGTTCATGCTTATGCACCAGCATTTGAGAGGCAGAGGCAAGAAGATCACCATGGGTTTGAGCCCGTCTGGGCTACATAATGAGTTTTAGGATAGCCTGAAGTACAGATTGAAACCCTGTCTCCACATCCATCTCCATTCATTATTCCCCCAACCCAGGGGAAAAAAAGCAATAGTAATACTACCCTAAGTTTTGCTTTTTACTTTTTTAGACAACATTTTCTGACATAAACTTGTGTTATGTAACTAGATTTGCCAAAAGAAGTGTGTTGTATTGGAGAGAAGAACTTGACAGCCACAGTGATCTGTGTTATGTGTGATTTAGGAGCTATTGCACCTGAGAGGCCTCTGGTGGCCTGTAGAAAGGACTCTGGCAGGGAACCTGTGCTAGTTCACTCCTATACTACTGAGTCAGTGATCTCACGGTCTGAGCCCCAGCAGACGACATATTTCTGGAGTGACGCAGCGTTTAGTAGAGAAGTCTTCCATCAAAATCACTAGAGTTTGTGATTTTTTGTTTGTACTAAGTAGTAAAGATTTTAAGTTCCTCAGTTAGCAATGGAAACTGCTAACCAAAATGCAGTGAACAGAGAAAGAAAGCACTAACCATCCTCCTTCCCGTGTGTAAGTCAAGACTGGATAGCAACAAGGAGGAGCCTCACCTCACTGTTGGGATGAGAAAGAACTGGCTGACTGGAATGAGAGCTTACACGTGTCCAGCTCAGGGCTCACTGCATCTGGGTCTCGGGCTGTGCTCTCAGCTTTGGCGTCTTTCCATTACTCGGCTCCCTTTTCTTCTGTCTCCACTGGACGCTGACCTGTTTGCTGGCACCACAGGTGCTGCTGGCATGCTGGCATTCTGACTGGCATGTCCATGGCTTGAGTGCCCAGTAGTAAGTAAGAAAGGCTCACTTTCTCAGGTGGTTAAAAAGAATAACAGTTTGTCTCAGTCACTGTTCTATTGCTGTGAAGAGACACCATGACCAAGGCAACTCTTAGAAAAGAAAGCATTTCACTGTGGGCTGGCTTGCAGTTAGAGGCTACTCTATGATCGTCATGGCAGGGAGCATGGTGCTGGAAAAGTAAATAAAAGCTGAGAGAGAGCACAAAGCAGCACCTTCTAATTTTTTCAGATAGTGCCACTCCATGGTGATTAAACATTCAAATACATGAGCCTGTGGGACCATTCTTATTCAAACCACCACACAATTCATTTGATTTGGTTTGTTTGTTTGTTTTGTTTTGCTTTTTAGGTTTTTTGAGACAGGGTTTCTCTGTGTAGCCCTGGCTGTCCTGGACTCACTCTGTAGATCAGGCCGGCCTTGAACTCACAGAGATCCACCTGCCTCTGCCTCACAAGTGCTGGGATTAAAGGTGTGTGCCACCACACCCAGCTCTGATTTGTGTTTTCTTTGCAGATATTATGGCTTTGTACTCTGACACTCTCTCTTCAAGTAACTTTTTAAAAATGCTCTTTTAGGGGTCTTCAGACACTGCTTACCCCAATTCTTGCAAATATCCTTGAAGCTGATCAGGAGAAGTGCTGGGGTTTTGACCAGTTCTTTGCAGAGACTAGTGATGTACTCCACCGAATGATAATCCACGTTTTCTCACTACAACAGATGACAGCGCATAAGATCTATATCCACAGCTATAATACGTAAGTGCCCCATGTTCTGCTCCTGTGTATGATTGTGTAGTGTAATAAACATCTCCTAAGCCAGGAGACCAATGTCTCCTTAGGGAAACTAAGTTTGAATGCTTAGTAAAGTCCCGATCACTTATCAGAAATAAAAAGGATTTATTTTCTTATGCACAGTAAAGTTACTTTGTACTTAACCTGCAAATTTGACAGAACTAATTCTATGACAACTTCAAGTATCATGTTCTGATAAGACTGCACTGTTTTATCGAAGATGTTGCCCTCTTTAAAAACAAAAGCCTAAGTCTTAAATATGGTGGAGTTCTAGATTTAGCATAGTTGTATTTGCATAGTCAGCAGGAAACACTTTATGGATACTGAAGAAATACTCAGCACTTGTTTTGCATAAATGAAAACACACTGTGTGATCTTTTCAGTCTTATGTAGTAGACAGCATGTAGCTAAATAAGCAATGTTACGTGTGTTACACCTGGTGTGAAACCGGGGAAAGAGTTAGATGGAGTGCATCAAAGCAAGTACAGCTAGGGCTGACCAGTCACTGTGCTGCAGGGCGCCAGCTACCACTGAGGACCGCCCAGCTGCTTCTTAAGCTGCATGTGAATTCTCTAGTGCTATTACTTGGGAGATGGGGGGGAGGATCATCCCAAGTCCAAAGCCAGCCTGGTCTACAAAGAGAGTTCCAGGGTTCCAGCCAGGGCTGTATACTGAGACCTGGCTTCAAAAAATACGGCACCCCCCCCAAAAAAAATCCCTGAAGAATCAGATTCATTCTTTGTACCTTAGTCTGTTTGACAAAATCTATATAACAGTTTTGATATCTCATAAAATTCGTGAAAAGGGGGCTGAAGAGTTGGCTCAGTGGTTAAGAGCACTAAGGACCACCCAGGTTTGATTTTCAACACCCACATGATGGCCCACGGTTGTCTCTAACTCTCAGTTCCAGAGGATTTGATGCCCTCATCCACCCTCTGCTGGTGACCAGACGTGCATATGTTGTACAGCCATACATGTAGACAAAACATGCATACACACACAGGAAAAATAAACTTTTTTCTAAAAGTTTGGTTTTTGTTTGTTTTTAGTTCATGTAGTGGGGATTGAGGTGTAGCTAGCTTAGTGAAGTGTCAGTTTAGTGTACTTAAGACCCTGACTTCAACCACAAGCACCAAACACTGAAAAGAAAAAGGACATAGTTAAGATAAAATACTTAGATTAATAATCAAATAATTAGACATAATACAACATAAAATATAAATATAGCAATACCAATATGACCTTAGATTGTTTGTTGTGACGTATTGGTTCTTTATAGCCTGAGCAGCTGGTGCCATGTCATGTATTGGACGTCCACTTGGGCTTAAGAGCCACCGAGCCTGAGCCACTGAAAAGAGCAGCTTGAGGGAGAGCCACCCATGCTGTTGACTCTTTGATTTCATGAGTCTGGTCAAGGGGAGTTTACCCTTTCTTCTCAGACTTCATTTGGAAACCACACTAATTTCTTAGGTGTTTATTAACAGAGGTCTTAGAGCTGTGTGTCCGGTCTGCTCTTGGCTCTCTGCATGTTTGAGTCACTTGATCATCTTAAAGGTAGATGACAGGGTCAGGTTGTAAGGCTCCCATTGGAGCACAGTTTTGGTGTCTGTATCAACAAGGCAGTGTCTGCCAGAGATATCTGTGCCTCAGTCACTTTCAGATAAGTGGCTGCTGCGACCTCTAACGCTATCCAGCATTCTGCCATCCTGTCTTAAACTTCTCCACACAGTGCTGCTGTATTCCATGAACTGGTCTATAAACAAACCAAAATCATTTCTTCAAATCAAGAACTTATCTACGAAGGACGACGCTTAGTCCTAGAACTCGGAAGACTAGCCCAGCATTTCCCTAAAACCACAGAGGAAAATCCTATCTTTGTCATAAGCCGGGAACTCCCAAATACCACAGGACTGAAATATGAAAAAAGTAAGTTGTGATTTCTTTTTTGAGTAATGTTTTAAATGGCCATTAAAAAAACAAACAAGCCGGACGTGGTGGCGCACGCCTTTAATCCCAGCACTTGGGAGGCAGAGGCAGGCGGATCTCTGTGAGTTCAAGGCCAGCCTGGTCTACAAAGCAAGTCCAGGACAGCCAGCGCTGTTACACAGAGAAACCAAACCCTGTCTCGAAAAACCAAATGAATAAATGAATAAATGAATAAGTAAATAAGTAAGTAAGTAAATAAATAAATAAATAATAAAAATAAAAATAAAAATAAAAAAACTAACAAAAAAACGAGCTAGAGAGATGGCTCAGCGGTTAAGAACATTGGCTGCTCCCCTAAAGGCCCCGGGTTCAAATCCTAGCACCTACATGGCAGTTCACAGCCGTCTGTAATTGATAGGGGTGGTGGCGTTTGTGAAGCAGGGACTACACACACGCACACGCATACTGCATGAGGGAAAGCCAGAAGCAGATATAGGATGTCTTGCTCTGTACTCTCTACCATATCCCCTTGACACGAGGTCTCTTGATGACTGGACCTCTCATTTTCTTCATTGAGGCTGCTGGCCAGCTAACTGAGGGTCTGCCAGTCTCCATCCCCTCGTGCCAGGAGCACAGCCACAGATAACCACTGCACTGGGTCCCAGCATTTTACATGCGTGCTGACCTGAATTCAGGTCTTCACAGTTGTTCATAAAATGCTCTTACTGGCCAAGCATCCATCTCCCTAGCTACCTTTTTTCTAAAACTCAGGAAAATACCTTAGAGAATTGTCTCATGTATGTGTAATTAAGAGATTGTGCTTGGGACTGGAGAGATGGCTCAGAGGTTAAGAGCACTGGCTGTTCTTCCAAAGGTCCTGAGTTCAATTCCCAGCAACCACATGGTGGCTCACAACCATCTACATTGAAATCTGGTGCCCGGGCATATATGTAGAGCAAATACTGTATACATAATAAATAAATAAATGTTTAAAAAAAAAAAAAAAGAGATTGTGCTTACCCACTAAAGAATAGAATCATCGGGGGCTGGAGAGATGGCTCAGAGGTTAAGAGCACTTCTTTTTTTTTTTTTTTTTTTGGTTTTTGGAGACAGAGTTTCTCTGTGTATTGTTGGCTGTCCTGGACTCACTTTGTAGACCAGGCTGGCCTCGAGCTCACAAAGATCCGCCTGCCTCTGCCTCCCAAGTGCTGGGATTAAAGGCGTGCGCCACCACCGCCCGGCAAGAGCACTTCTTGTTCTTCCAGAGGTCCTGAGTTCAATTCCCAGCAACCACATGGTGGTTTATAACCATCTATAATGGGATCTGGTGCCCTCTTCTGGCGTGATGGCATACATACTTCAACATTATACACATAATTATAAATAAAAATAAATCTTAAAAAAAAAAATAGAATCATCATCCAAACATTTTTATTTTCAATTTTAAGTCTTGTACTCTATATTTCAGTTTCCTTGCCTAAAGTCCATCCGCGCTATGACTTAGATGTTGATGCCAGCATGGCCAAGGTTAGTATCTATTGAATCTCAGTAAGTGAAGCCATTGTGTCTCTGTGTGTGACTTAGGAAAATATTTATTTAAAGTTTACCCATTCCAAGTTGTTTTATATTTTCCTGTCTTGAACTCAATAAGAGGGAATATCCTCCAGTGAAACATGTTTATATAATGTTAAGAATTGCTAGGCATGGTGGCGCACGCCTTTAATCCCAGCACTTGAGAGGCAGAGGCAGGTGGATCTCTGTGAGCTTGAGTCCAGCCTGGTCTACAGAGTGAGTCCAGGACAGTCAGAGATACACAGAGAAACCCTGTCTCAGAAAACGAAGAAAAAAAAAGAAAGAAAAAATGTCAAGAACTAAAATGTTTATTGTAGTTACATCTATCTGACTTTTAGAGATTGGTAATTGGTTTACCTGATGAAAATATAAAAGCCTGAATGCTTTGTGTAAAAAGTTCCTCTTACTTTGTCCACTGTTAGCAGCAAATACTTTCTTCTTCACCAGGCAGTGACTGGGGTTGTGTGCTACGCCTGTAGAATTGCCAGCACCCTGCTGCTCTATCAAGAACTAATGCGAAAGGGTGTGCGATGGTTGATGTAAGTAACAGCGATCCGGAAAGCCGGATGTACAATCAACAAGTGATCAGAAACCACTTTTTTTTTTTTTTAACAAAAGAGATGGAAGCATGGTGTCATGGGGTTACATTCCCACCACTGAGAAGGTAGGGACAGGCGCATCAGCCTCAAGGGTCAACCATGCAGCCTGCTTGCCAAGTCCCAGGTCTCAGAGAAGGACCCTACTGAAAAAAGAATG
>CAJQZJ010032342.1:7539880-7554715 GCA_907164525.1 Lophiomys imhausi
GGCGCACCAGCCACAATGTGTGCCCCCGCCCCTTGTCGCCCCCACCCCCCGCCCCAAAGAGCCCCCCCAAAAAAAAAAAAAGCCCCCCCCCCCCCCCCCCCCCCCCCCCCCCCCGTCTTTCTCTCTCTCTCTCTGTCTCTCTCTCTCTCACACACACACACAAGAGGTGTATGATTTGGGTCTTTTTTTTTTCTTCTGTGGTTTTTGAAGGTTATCTTTCCATCTGGTAAGGGCAAGTGGATCTCCTTCAAGAGTCTTGTTCTTGCTGTACCCGTCAGTCACTTGTTGATGGTGCGTCCTGTAGACACACTCTGTGGCCTGATGCCCAAGGACACCAGGGAATGCTTTCCTGGGCTCACCTCGCTGCAGTTGCTGGGGGACTAGTGCTTGTAGTTTTGTGACCTTTCAATATGCTTACGCCCATTCATTCTTGCACAAACATGTCTGTGCTCTGTGTCATTTTTATTCCTGGAGCTCACTGTGTAGCCCAGGCTGCCCTTAAATTCATGATCTTCCTGCCTTCTCCTCCCAGGTGCTAGGACTACAGGCATGTTGCTACCTCAGCTGACTTTAATATCTTAGGTTGTGTTGTGTCAAACAAAGCACACAGCTTTGTGCTTCTAACGACTTCTGTGTTGTCACAGACTGTTCCAGAAAGCTTTGTGCTGGGGGTGGCTTAATGTGGAAGCTGATTCTTGGTGTGTGTCTAGAAGACATTAAATGTGCCAAATACAAACTGCATTTGTTTTCCCGTCACCGGTCAGCGGTTCAATCTTTTTGATTATTTTTACTGATTATAGTTTGTTTTTTTTTAAATGTTTATGTAGGAAAACCTGTTTTCTTTTAGAGTCTCTGTCCATGTGTTAGGCTTCATTGGCCACATGTGATGTCCTCTTTGTCTTTTATTTTTTAATTGCTTTAAAAGTAATTTGTAGGCCATTAAAAAAAAGAGAGACTTTAGGCCTTGTCTGCTGGTGACCATTGTAGTCCAGAATCGCCTTCATCACCAGTTCACCTTGTCATCTTCTTTCAGAAGTCACAGGTGCTCCATAAGTAACAGAGTTAACATAATGACATAATGTTACATGACTGTGTGTGATTATAGGTCAGTGTTTGATCCTTAATGTTTCTAAACTTTAAGCTGATTAGCAGTGATAGTCAGTGAAGTATGAGCGCCCCAGGTATGTGACAGTCATACAAATGCTTTTTTTTTTTTACATTGAGCTCACTATGAGAGGATAACAGTCGGGCCTAGAAGTGCTTTTAATAGTACCCTTAAAAATGTAATTTGGCATCTAAAATTTATGAAATGTGTTTGAAGTAGAATTTCATTATAATTAGCGGTAGTCCAAAAATAGAACTTAAACTACGGGGATGACATTATTTTTCAGTGAATTAGTTAAAGATGATTACAACGAAACTGTTCACAAGAAGACAGAAGTTGTGATCACATTGGATTTCTGCATCAGAAACATCGAAAAGACTGTGAAAGTGTGAGTAGGAACTGGGTAATGCTGGACACTGAGCTTCTGGTTAATGTCCTTAGCACGGTGGGCAGGCGCTCAGAGTGTGTGGTCCTTAGCACAGTGGGCAGGCGCTCAGAGTGTGTGGTCTTTAGCACAGTGGGCAGGCGCTCAGAGTGTGTGGTCTTTAGCACGGTGGGCAGGCGCACAGAGTGTGTGGTCTTTAGCACGGTGGGCAGGCGCTCAGAGTGTGTGGTCTTTAGCACAGTGGGCAGGCGCTCAGAGTGTGTGGTTTTTATTTTTTATTTTTATTTATTTATTTTCAAGACAGGGTTTCTCTGTGTATCCTTGACTGTCCTCGACTCCCTCTGTAGACCAGGCTGCCCTCAAACTCACAGAGATCTGCCTGCCTCTGCCTCCCGAGTGCTGGGATTAAAGGCTTGCGCCACCACACCCGGCCCCGAGTGTTTGGTCTTTAGCACAGTGGGCAGGAGCCCAGAGTGCTTGCTCACCAAGCGGCCCTGGCTCAGTGGCTGCTTCATCCCACACGGGAGAACACCAGGTTTCTCATAAGGAATTAGCATCTCATTTTGGTGGCCTTTCTCGACCTTTCCTGAGTGACAAGGCAGTGGAGTGTGACCACGTCTTACCTGTCTTGTGAGACAGAGCTGAACAGGAAATAGTCCACAGCCACTGCCAGAGCGGCCTCTTGATGGCATTTTTTTGGATTTTAGGAACAGCATCTTTTGGGGCTCGTGAGATGGCTGAGTGGGTAAAGGTGCCTACTATACAAATGTGTGACCCAGTACTAGCTCCAGACTCTGCTCTGATCTCCACATGCGTACTGTGGCATGCACAGTCCATGCCCCATCCATGCACACACATTAATAAGTAAAAATAGTTATAGAATTTTAGCAGTCACTTTTAATTTATTCTTATTCTTCTCTCTAAGAATGTATTTTGTGACAATGACAACTTAAATGGCCTTTCAGAATATGCTATTTGTACTGCAGGGGAAATACACTAAATGTAGTGAATATGTATAACTGAAGTATGCATTTATAATATACATATATAATTCTGAAAGCTGCTATTTTCACCATTATCCAGGCATAAGGTGACTTGAAATTAACTTGCCTTCCCTGCTTTATCCTAATCTGTACATTTACAGTGGACGCAGAGGATGTGCTGATCCTTAGCGCATGCATTCCCAGACTCAGAGTAGTTCAGACAGTGCGGGGGTAGTATGTAAGCCCTACTATTCCTTCACAGTTCATCCCATGGCTAAGCTCACTACTGAGGAATCATGGAGTGGGTACCATGTACAGTGTGAGTCCGTAGGACACGGGCAGTGCCTGTCCTAGGCTGGAAGGAATGACTGCCATGTGACTTCATCAAACTCCTCAGAATGGTATGAAACTTAAAACATAGGAAGTGCTTGCAGAACTTTCCACAAAATGTTCTCTGACCACCACTGACCACCAGCACCTGCATCCCATGAAACAAAGACCACAGGTTGGGGGGGGGGCAAGTATGCAGAAAATGCCTCCTTCAGGAAGACAGATTTCTTAGAATCTGTTGGCATATAGACCTTGAATAAAATTTTTATTAAATGACTAGGACAATAAAATTCACTTCATAAACTAAAATCCTATATTTGTTACACTCATTCATTTGTTTTCTCTGATGTATTTTTTTATACAGATATGAAAAGTTGATGAAGGTCAACCTAGAAGCAGCAGAGTTGGGTGAAATTTCAGACATACACACCAAACTGTTGAGAGTAAGTACTGGGAAATCATGACAGCTACAGGGCCATGGTCTGTCCTCTGCTGGTGAGAGCTGATGTCAACTCCTGAGAGCTGTGGTATCTCTACAGCTCTGTGGAGAAGAGTTGCCTTTTCCCACTTTTAGAGACTGTGTGTATGTGTATGTGTGTATCTTATTCTATATGTGTTCATAACTATATATATATATATGAGATAAATATCATATATATATGAGATAAATATATATGAGATAAATATCTTATATATATATGAGATAAATATATATATATGAGATAAATATCTTATATATATATATTCTTAGATACTCATGCACACACACACCGCTTCTGACATGCAGTTCTTTGTACTATTTCCTAATGATTTTTGTATTTTCAACACATGTATGTGTCTTGTCTTCCTCCCACCCCACATTTTCTGCATTTTTTGTTTGCTTTGTTTTTAATCCTATTGTGGTAATAATGGATGTTCAGAATGTGGTTCTTTAACATACAGTCAGATGTAGGTGTTTCACTTGCTTAGAAATAACTGCAAATCCAGAAATACCAGATCTCTTTTAAAAAATAAAATAAAGGATTTAGAATCGTCAGGCAGTGAATTGTTTCTGTAACTAGAAAATGCAGTAAGAACACAAGTTTGCTGCGCACAAAAGAGGAGGTCTGGATGGATTACTCATTAGAGCAGAAATCCACACTTATGTCCATGAGAACTAAGTGCTTCTTCTCCGGGGCTGCCTCTGTTTACCCAGAGGCTTCTGATGGCTACATAAGGGCCTTTGTAAAAAGACTTATATTAGTTTTAAATTTTGTGTACATATGTGTTGTTATGTGCTTGTGTGCAGGTTCCGTGCCTTGAATTCCCACAGGCAGTTTTGAGCCTCCTGATGTGGGTGCTGGGAACTGAACTCTAGTCCTCTGGAAGAACAGCAGGTGCTCTTAAATATGAAGCCATCTCCATCCACCATAAGGCCTTTATTAGTTCTTTGTGTCTTCGGTCTCTCTCAGAAATGGCAGCTTCTTTATCTAAATCTCATGGGTTGTTGGAGCAGCTAAATAAAGGTAGAACCACTGTGTTCCTGCCTGTAGCATTTACGGAATTAATAAAATAGATGTGAAATTAGACAGGACGGCTCAGTGGATAGAGGCAGTTGTTGCCAAGCCTAATGTCCCAAGTCGATGCCCAGAATCTTCATCACAGAAGAAGAGTGCCAACTCCATAAACTGTCTGACCACCACATGTACACAGAATGCACACACACCCATACACATAAAGGAAAAGAAAATGTAATTTTTAAATTTTAACTAAGGAAATCTGAGGCCTGTGTGTTGATAGCTTGGTTGGTAGGACCTGAGCCCAACCCTCCAGATTAGTGTGCTGTGGTGCACACTTGTAACCCAAGACTAGAGAGGGAGCGCCCGAGAGGTTATTGCCAACTGCTTAGCACATTTGCCGAATTCCGCAAAGTTTCTCAAAAATGGTAAGGGCACCAGACGACTGACACCCAAGGTTGTCCCCTAGCCCACCATGCTGCAGACAAATTCAGGGAACTAATGCAGCTCATCTCTCTGTCCATATTGGGCTGATCCTTTCCATGGCTCTAGATCTAGAACAGTGGTTTTCCGAAAGATGAGGCATGGATGAGTAGTGCCTTGTACAGTGGAGTACCTTGCAGCTGGCAGTCCTCCCCAGTGGATAGAGACCGTCAGAGTGCACCACTGAGTGTGTTTTACTTACACACTTTAAGTGATATTTAAAACATTGGGAAAAAATTAGGAGGTGAAAGGAATCAAAAGTCAGAAACAGCCGGGTGTGGTGGCACACGCCTTTAATCCCAGCTCTTAGGACACAGAGACAGGTGGATGGCTGTGAGTTCGAGGCCAGCCTGGTCTGCAGAGATAGTCCAGGACAACCAGGACCACAACCAGAGAAAGACCCTGTCTTAACAAAACAATAGTCAGAAACAAGGGCAGGAGATACAGCTCGTTTGCTTGAGCTAACGCCTAGTATAGAAATTCTAATTTCTAATTTTAAAGTAACACATCCCGCCCCCACCCCAAAGAAACATTAACTGAAAGGTCTTTGTGAGTGTCCTGCCACAGTGCAGGATGGTGGTGCAGCATCCGCCTCATGGAAATGCAGGAACTGTAGAAGAGCCACAGATGACGGTCTCTGAGTGGGCGTCAGATCTCATCAGTTGTTCTGATGTGGCACTATGACCTAATCCATTGTGCGGCTTAGCTTTCCAGCTCTCAGGGAACAATAGAAAGCAGTCTCCAGGACATCGAGAGCAAGTTGTCCCCAGGGGGATTGCTGGCTGACGTCTGGGCGCATCAGGAAGGCACACATCCGAGAGACAGGAAGTAGGTAACAGCCTCGTGTTTGATATCTCTGTTCTGTTAATTGTTCTTTTGTCCAATCGATTCCAATTATTTACTTGGGTTTTTTTTTTTCCTTAAATAGTGTAGAAAAACTACAAGTCCTGTTAAACTGCATCACAGAGATTTACTGTCAATTCAAAAAGGACAAAGCAGAACGCAGTGAGTAAGGCTTGCTATCTGCTCTCCTAATGCGTCGGCTTAGGTAGTGGCCAGCAGGTGATTACCGTGCTGTGCTTTTAAGGTGGCTGCTGAAGAGGGGTCAGAAAAATGGTTGACTGTACTAAAAGTTATTGTCAAGCCAGCCTTCTGCATGTCTCTTTTTTTTTTTTTTTTTGGTTTTTCGAGACAGGGTTTCTCTGTGTAACAGCCCTGACTGTCCTGGACTCACTTTGTAGACCAGGCTGGCCTTGAACTCGCAGAGATCCACCTACCTCTGCCTCCTGAGTGCTGGGGTTAAAGTCGTGTGCCACCACGCCCAGCCTCTTCTTCATGTCTTAAGTTAAGGTCATGAACCCTAGATCTTCTGGAGGTCAGGCAGGTAGCACACAGGAACAAGGGCCTGGTCAGCCTGAGGACAGTGAAGTCAGCAGTGCACCTGAAATGGGCCCTGCCCTGTCACCCTGTGTGGCCAGACCACTGCCCCCACCTACCGACCTTTTTCTGTGTTTCTGTTTGGTTGGGTTTTTTGTTTGTTTGGTGTGGTTTGGGTTTTGTTTTTTGTTTTTTTAGAGACAAGCTTTCCTGAGTAGCCCTGGCTGTCCTGGAACTTGCTCTGTAGATCAGGGTGGCTTTGAACTCTCAGATCCACCTGCCTCTAGAGATACAAACTTTATTAAAAATATCCTGACTTAAATGTTGACATGACTTTATACTGGCCAAGTTAAAGCATCGGGGTCCATATGTAGCCAAGCGCACCCCAAACCTGTTATACCCACTTCACATGCTTGGCCTTTTTGAATCTCAAAGCGGAAAAAAGCTCATGTGACGCTCATCTCTGCAGTAACCAAAGTGTGCTCTCTCCCATTTCCAGGACTAGCTTATAATGAAGAACAGATCCACAAATTTGATAAGTAAGTGTCCAGATTCAGTTAAGATTGATTCTATAATTTTGATTCTTATTAAAGTTGAGAGTAATTACAATAGCAGTGCGCTTTAATCTTGCCTTTTGGAGGTTCTTCCTGTGGGTGCACATTGTTCAGGTCCTGGTCAAGAGATTACTGAGATGGGAGAATGGAGGAGAGAGAGGCATTGTTCTCTCCCTCAGCTGTCTGCCTCCAGGGCTGAGCCCACAGAGGACAAAACAGCCATCCTAACTAAGTCCCAGGCTGGAGAGACGGCTCGGTGGTTAGAGTGCATAACTGTTGTTCCGGAGGACCTCGGTTCAGTGCCCAGCACCACCTCAGGTGCCTCACAACCACCTGTAGCTCCAGCTCTGATTTCTAAATATTCCAAATCCACAATGATTATAAAAACCATGAATTTTGTATATTTGAAATGTTTTTAATTGGAGATAGAAATAGTGAGATAACATTAAAACCTCTGATTATTTCTAATTTGTAGACAAAAACTGTATCACTATGCAACAAAAGCTATGGGTCACTTCACAGAGGAGTGCGTTAGCAAGTATGAAGCGTTTCTGCATAAGTCAGATGAGTGGATGAGGTGAGTAGATTTGTGGGGAGGGATGTTCCTGTGCAGTACAGCGTCCGTGGTGTACTTCAGTGAGCGTTTCCAGAAGGCCGCTTGCTAATGCTCTCATTGGTTTTCAGGAAGATGCTTCATCTCAGGAAACAGCTCTTATCGCTAACTAATCAGTGTTTTGATATAGAAGAGGAAGTGTCTAAGTATCAAGACTATACTAATGAGGTACAGCCCTCAGGTGCCATAGGAAAGAGCTTTCTACAACAAGGGGACCCCTGCAGTGTAGAGCTGACAATGGTCAGGAGGTGTGGGGCATCGTGTGCCTCTGTCACTTCCACCCTGCACTAAAATGCAGTATGTGTGTGTGTGCACATGAGTGCCAGAGGACAGCTCTGAGGAGCTGATTGTCGCCTCCTCCATGTGGCTCCAGGAAGGAGCTCAGGTGGCAGGCCTGGCAGCACCTCCATCTCCAAAGCCCATCACCTGTTTTTTGTTTTTTGAGATGTTGGACAGTTAACATCTAATTTTTTACCGAAAATTGTTTTAAATTTTTCAGAATTTTAAAATTTTCAAAAGAGTGTTGATTTTAGTATTTTCCACTGACAGTTGTGAAACTGATTTAAAGCTGGACCGGGCTGTAGATGCCTCGGTCAAGCACTTGCTAGACAGCACAGGGTTTCCTATGTCCCTTGTGGGTGGGTGCAGGGGAGTCGGGCGGCCTTCCTGAAGCTGAAATTGCTCCTTGATTGGTCGCATGTGCCCTGTCTGTGACACATTTGCTTTATGTTGTAGTTACAAGAAACTCTGCCTCAGAAAATGCTTGCAGCCTCCAGTGGACTCAAGCATGCCATGGCCCCCATGTACCCCAGTTCCAACACCTTAGTGGAGATGACTCTTGGGTAAGAGGCATCCTGGGGTGGCACCGCGTGTTCTAACTTCCGTCTGAAGCCTCTTCTTATAGTCAGGGGTTTGGTGTCTTTGTGCTTGGTATTATTTCATGGCTACTTAGATCATAAAAACTAAAACAATATAAATACAATTTTGTGTTTATCTTTGCTTTATACATCCAGTATGAAGAAGTTAAAGGAAGAGATGGAAGGAGTGGTTAAGGAGCTGGCTGAGAACAATCATATTTTAGAGCGGTGAGTGGCATGGCCTGCCTGTGCGTGGGGCTGACTCTGTATCCCACTCTGCTTGTAGCTCTTTCTCTATTGAGACCGCGCAACAGTGAAAAGGGAAGAAGTCCCAGTATTCTGTGGTGGGGATCTTGTGATGCCCTTTGGGGTTGATTTTGCCATTTTGGTTTGGTTTTGACAGGGTATCACTGTGTAGCTCTGGCTTTCCTAAAATCACTATGTAGACCAGGCTGCCTTTGAGCTCACAGAGATCAGCCTGCCTCTGCCTCCCAAGTATTGAAATTAAAGTGTGCTCACTATGCCTGGCTTGAATAGCTTGCATATTTGACTCTGCATGAAGATCTTCTTCACATGATTTTTCCAATTTGGGGATTGAGAGTTGTCTGTAAGGCACCAGTGCCCTGCCTGGTGCTGAGCGGCTGGCACAGAGCCCTCTGAAAGAGGAAAGCGGCGTGACACCCTAAGGCATGAGCTTGTCTGTCTTAGCAGCACAGTGCACACACACTCACTGACTTGACACTTACCTGCTGAGGAATGACCGTGTGGTCTTCCATGGTCAAACTAAGAGCAGAAGCCTGCATTTTCAGTACAACCGGTGCCGCTCGTGACGTACCATTCTCAGCTCAGACAGCGCTCCTGGGTGTGTAGTGGGACGGTGGTGCCCAGCAGAAATGCGGCTTCATTGGAGTCCGTGCAGTGTTGGCTCCAGGAACACCTCAACTTTGTTTTGGTTTTGACTTAAATTTTGGTTGCTGTGGGACGGAAGATTTCGCAGGGGACGACTTGGGTTGTCTGAGTGCAAGTCAGGGTTAAGAGACCGAGGCATGCTGCATCCTAAAGCTTTGATGCAGGTGCTAAGCCAGGCCAACACCAGAGGAGTCCAAAGCACCTTGCTACTGAATAATGAGGGATCACTGCTGGCCTACTCTGGTTATGGGGACACAGATGCCCAGGTCACCGCAGCCATCGCCAGTAATATCTAGGCCGTGTACGATTGGAACGGGAACCAAGTGTTTCATGAAGACAATCTCAAATTTATCCTCGTGGATTGCATGGAGGGCCATGTAGCCATTACCTGGGTGGCCAGCCTGCCAGCCTTCTGCTATGTATGTATGCCAAGGAGACTGTAGGCTTCGGAATGCTCAAGGCCCAGGCCTTGGTGCAGTATCTGGAGGAGCCCCTCACCCAAGTAGCAGCATCATAATAGAGTGATGGACCTAGAGTCAGAAACGGGATGGTAGGCGGGAGGAGCAGGGCCCTGGAAACACCTTATTGGCCTGGGTACAGGAGTTTGGGGATTTTTTGAATAAATTTCAATTCTTGCAAAAAAAATTTTTTTTTGGTTGTTGTGTATTCAGAAGTCTTTTGCTGTGCTTATTTTTGTGGCCCCCTCACCTACACCCACCCCTACATATTCAGTTACATGAGAAAAATGTTGGAACTAGAAGTGTTTGAGATGCCAGAATTTGGATAAAGAAATGTGAAAATGGGGCCCAAAGACAGGCCCAGCGCTTACCTGTTTCATATACTCCTTGTACTTGAGTTGAAAATGATTATACAGTGTCTTAGTGTGTCTGCATTTTAAGAGCAACTTGCCTTATAATGTCGAGGGTAGAATTTTCATCTTGTGGCCACTTAGTACTCAGAACAAGTTTTGGATTATTTCAGACTTCAGATTGTAAGATTTGGGATATTTGACCCACAGTGGAAGCCAGGACTAGTGAGAATATTGTCCTACCTGCTGTGTGCACATGGATGCCCTGGTTTCACTTCTAGGACATTTTGTATCTGAAATCATCCTTTCTGACTCAGTTCCTCCTCTCAATAGCCCCCATGCTATTCCAGGGGCACCACTTCCTACCTCTTGAGACATGGGTGTTTTATGGGCTTCTTTACTCCCCCTTGACTAGTTTGTCAGTCTTCACAAGGCCCCTGTTTTTTTTTTTTGGTTTTTTTAATAATTTATTTTATGTACATTTGGTGTTTGGCATACATGTACGTTTGTGTGAGTGTTTGGATCCTCTGGAACTGGAGTTACAGACAGTTGTGGGCTGCCATGTGGTTGCTGGAAATTGAACCTGGGTCCTCTGGAGGAACAACCAGTGCTCCTAACCACTGAGCCATCTCTCCAGCCCCCAGGCCCCTGTTTCTACTCCCCCAAATCACATTCTGCTCACTGAGGCTCCACTCCTCACTGTCCTTGCTGCTCTGCTTTGGCTTATAAACCTCCTCACTAAAACACAACAAAGAAGCTTCAGCTCTTACAGCACGTTAATTCCATCACTTCCTTCCCATTTTCCCTTAAAATTTTTTCTAGGTCAGGAAGGTGGCACTTCCCACAAGCCTGACAACTTCAGCACATGGTAGAAAGAGAGGCCTAACTTCCACAGTTATCCTCTGGCCTCCACACAAGCACTAGAGCATCTGTGCCCCCTGCACACACTATAAAAAGAAAATTAATATTTAAGATACATTTTTGTGAACATTCTATTTTTTTTTTTTGAGACAGGGTTTCTCTGTGTAGCCCTAGCTGTCCTGGACTCTTTGTAGACCAGGCTGGCCTTGAACTCACAGAGATCCACCTGCCTCTGCCTCCTGAGTGCTGGGATTAAAGGCGTGCACCATCATACCTGGCAGTTACAGACAGCTGTGAACTGCCAGGTGGGTGCTGGGATTTGAACCTGGGTCCTTTGGAAGTGCAGCCAGTGCTCTTAGCCGCTGAGCCACCTCTGCAGCCCTCTATTTTTTTATGTTTGGGTGTTTTGCCTGAGCTCTGTGCACCATCTGCATGCAGTGCCCCAGCAGCCAGAAAAGGTGCTGGCTTCCTTGGGACTGGGTCTCAGATGGCTGTGAGCCGCCCTGGCCATGCTGGCGCTCCAGCCCGAGTCCTCTGCAAGAGCAGTGGGCACTTTCTAACTGCTGAGCCATCTCTCCAGCTCCAAGAAATGGTTTTGGTTTTAAGTTTTTCCAAGCCACTGACTTGTATTCTTCCATATAGCAATGCCACTTTTCAGTAAGAAATAGAGCAAATCACACTTGTTTTAAATCTTTAAAATAACTATTCCTAGGCCACCAAGATGGTGCAGCAAGTAAAGGCTCTTGCTCAAGTGCTGGTGACATGAGCTCAGCCCTAGAACCTCAGAGGAGCAGGGCAGAGCTGACAGGGCTGTCCTCTGAGCTCATCCCTAAAACCCACCTTAAAGGTGCAGGGAGAGGACCGCCTGCACAGAGTTGTCCTCTGCCTCTAGCTATGCACCACAAATAATGATAAGTGATGACTGTGATGGCATGGTGACAGTAATAGTAATGATAAGCAGTTCCTCTGAAATCTGCTCTGCGATTCTTGTCTGCAGTGTTGGGATGTCAGGAACTGGGGTACAGTTCACTGATGGAGCTCTTTGACGGAATGCATGACAGTCCTGTATTCACTCCCCAAGATGTGAGGAACCTGGAGAGCAAATGATTGGATCTACTAAGCCTATCTTTCTTCTCTTTCTGTGTTTTAGGTTTGGGTCTTTAACAATGGATGGTGGCCTCCGCAATGTGGACTGTCTTTAGCCACTTGGGGATTCTGGGAAGTTCTAGTTTGCACAAAAAGATAACGCTGGGGCACTAAATGATCGATCGCCTTATGGATGTTTCTACAATCAGTATTGATGAGGTCATGTAAATATGTACAGTCTGTAAATACATAAATACATATATATATATATATATATATATATAAATTTTTGGCTTCTGTAAGTATACAAGGCAGGGTGACCTCAGTGGGCTGTAGAAGGAAGCTGTGACCAGTCGATGCTTTGGGATGCTCTCCCTAGTTCTTCACGTGAGGCTGGAGAAGTCCATTGCTTGGTGCCTAAGGAAAGTATTTTTTAAATTGTCATCCTTAAAAATCTGAAAGGACTGATAGTTGACACATTTGTGAATGATGGAATGACAGGGGCTTTTTCGAGGGGTACTGAGCCGAACCACTGTTTTAATATGATCAGTTCCTTTGATAAGGTTGAAGGGGCATTATTTCAGTTTACAAGGTGCCCAAATCTCAGTTTTCCTTGTATGTTTAATTTCAGGTGAATTATTGAGCAAAAACCTTAAAGTAAATTAATTGTTTAAACTATTCATTTTTCCTTTGTTCATGAATGTGTGATTGTCATTCAGATCCTAGTACCATTTCAATTGTTTTAAGATGTATATTTCTGTACTTTAATTCTGCTATTTCATGAAAAATTCTGCTTACTATTTCATGAAAAATATTAATTTCTCAATTTTAATGTGAAAGGCTTGTGTGGTTTTCTTTTCCTCTTATTAAAGAGAAACAAAATGGGGTGTTACTGTTTGTTTAAATCAAGGAACTGATTGTACCACCACTGAGCCACTTCCCACCACTGAACCACAGCTCACCACTGAGGCACTTCCCAACACTGAGCCACTTCCCACCACTGAGCCACATCCCACCACTGAGCCACTTCCCGCCACTGAGCCACATCTTCTTCAGTCAACGTTACCATGATAGCATACGTGGTGTTGCAATTGACTTTTTATTTTACTACACACTCTAATGTATTTTACTGTACCTAACATCTCTATCTCCCTTTCAACCTTGTTCCTTCTAACCCCCAACACTAGGTGGAAGAGAAAGAAGGTTAGAGGGAAAATGGTCATAGGTCTCTTGAACTACTTCCTACTAATTAGGGTTGTCAGGTTCTTAGGGCAATGCCAGTCTCAGTAGTCCAGCAGTCCTACAACACCATACGCAGCAAACCAGGAAACACAGCAACAAGATGAACCAGCAGCAGTGTGGGGGAGCACCAGCAGAGAGAGCAGCAACCTCTTCTTCAAAGCGCCCTCTCCTCAGAACGCTCACCTTTTTATACTCCTCACTGGAGTCCTCAGAATTAACTTTCTCCAGCTGGCTAAGCCATGCCCCTGCTACCACATGAGGCACTTATAACCCCACACCTGGGATTCAAACAAAAATATTCTGTCATAATGGGGTTTTTTTTTTAAGAAACAAAACTCTTACCACAACGTGGTGATGGGAAATTGTTCTCAGAATATTAGATGTGGGTATGTTCTCCTTCTTAGAAATGGAATAACACAAGCTTCATGCTGCACAAACTGGAGTAATACTTTCCTTGGGAAATAAACCTACCTGGAGTTCTAGGCTGAAGGAGTGACTTCAAGAAATTTTTGCCCTTCAGGACTTTGGCTTGGGTTTGCATTTGTCAGATTGTTGAAGGACAGTTAGACAGAGGACCTGTGAGCCCTAGCAGATATTTGATCACTGCAATGACAACTGTTGACCTAAACTGATATGTATTATCATTTCACAACATTATTGATGGGCTGTCATAGGAGTTTTCAGTGTCACATACACCCTGTGGAAATACAAGCCACTGCTTGACTTACGCAGAGTAGTTATATGCGTTCCTCTCTGAGGACCTGGGCCAAGGGAGTACTCAAGCCCACACCCCTTTTTACTGAAGCCAGCCATGGAACAGCATAGACCAGCAAGCAGTGTAACGCGCCAAGATGACCTCACAAAATCTACTGCTCTGAACGCAGTCTGCATGTGTGTATATGCACCGCATTTGTGCAGTGCCCACAGTAGCAGCATTGGATCCCCGGGACTGGAATTACAGATGGTTAAAGCTGCCGAGTGAGTCCTGGAAATCAGATCCAAAAGTCCTCTGGAAGAGCAGCAAGCGCTCTTAACCACTAAGCCGTCTCTTCTGTAAATCTCTTACTGATGGTTCCTCACATAGACAGGGCTAGGAAATATTTTCAGAAGCAAAAACACATATTACATATGATATACACAGCCAGAAGACAGGAAAACACATGAGAGTCCAAAGTTCACCAGAAGGATACCAATTTGATTAGAACCTCAAATCTCACGAAACAATAATAATAAACCTCACACTGAAGGGCCAAAGAGATAACGGTGGGGCTCAGTGTTCAGTGCAAAACTGTGCTGCTGAAGGCAGATGAGCCATGAGTCTCTACTCATGTTATACAGCGGCAAGGGATTGGGTCAATCTCGGGAACCCTTCCATCCTGTCCCCATCAGCCTTAGCCCCGTCGTGAAGACAAACATGTAGAGGGCCTCCACCTGAGGAACCATTGTGTGTCTCAATAGAGGAAATGAGAGACCTATCGTGAAATTTGGTGACAGCGAAGTTTAAGAAAATGTAAGTGAAACAGAGAAAGGCTGGGTGTAAGAGAGCCCACATCCCATCCAGATTGTGAAGGCTGTGTGTAAGAGAGCCCACATCCCATCCAGAGAAAGGCTGTGTGTAAGAGAGAGAGCCCACATTCCATCCAGAGAAAGGCTGTGTGTAAGAGAGCCCACATCCCATCCAGATTGTGAAGGCTGTGTGTAAGAGAGAGAGCCCACATCCCATCCAGATTGTGAAGGCTGTGTGTA
>CAJQZJ010032342.1:7554725-7597121 GCA_907164525.1 Lophiomys imhausi
CCACATCCCATCCAGATTGTGAAGGCTGTGTGTAAGAGAGCCCACATTCCATCCAGAGAAAGGCTGTGTGTAAGAGAGAGAGACCACATTCCATCCAGAGAAAGGCTGTGTGTAAGAGAGCCCACATCCCATCCAGATTGTGAAGGTGACCCAGCTTGTTTCCTGGGAAGCCACACAGCTAAGTGAATGTGAAATGCTATTTGTGAAAACATCATCACGTGGATTGGAAATCAAGGCTGCCTTTCTGTGTTAAAGTGACTTAGATCCCCTAGGTAGAAACAAGATCCATGCCCTAGGGGCATCTCTGGGGACCATTCTTACATTTTACAGTTGCAATGTGTCCTTAAGCATCAGCATTGTCTATTTCTAGTGTCCAACTCTGTTGAGCAGTAAAGGACAATTCAACTCTCCCAGACCAAACTAATTTTACCTTTCTTAGCTGCATTTTTAAGAAACTGTCTCTTTATTTCTAATCTGGTGTGTGTGTGTGTGTGTGTGTGTGTGTCAGAGAGAGAGAGGAGGAAAGCTATGAACCCTGTATTACAGCCATGTGTGGTGGCGCACGCCTTTAATCCTAGCACATAGGAGGCAAAGGCAGGCAGATCTCTGTGAGTTGGAGGCCAGCCTGGTGTACAAAGCAAGTCTAGGACAGCCAGGACTATTTCACAAAGAAACCCTGTCTTAAAAACAAAACAAAACGAAAGTGCATTACACTTTTATGAATTAGTTATTCTGGGGAGTAAGTAAAGGTTTGAGATAGGGAGAGATGCAGAACATTTCCTTTTATTTCATTTTTATATCCCATATATATTATATATTGGATATACATTATTTTGATATCTCCTATATATATTATATATATGGAATATGCATTCATTATTATATCTCCCATTTATTTATATATGAAATATGTATTCATTATTTTTATATCTCCTGTATATACTATATATGGAATATGTATTCATTATTTTTATATCTTCCTATATAGTATATGTATTTGATCCCCAGCACCATAGAAAACAATTTTGTTTTGCTTTGTTTTTCGAGACAGGGTTTCTCTGTGTAGCCAGGGCTGTCCTGGAACTTACTTTGTAGACCAGGCTGGACTCGAACTCACAGAGATCCACCTGCCTTTGCCTCTCAAGTGCTGGGACTAAAGGCATGCCCCACCATGCCCAGCATTGAAACCAATGTTTTAAAAGAAACTAAAAAAAAAAAGAAAGAAAGAAAAAAAAGTTACCCACTTAATCGCCTCTCAATATGGCTGTTTTTTGTTTTTACTTTATGTATATGGGTGCTTTGCCAGCATGTATATCTGTGAACGACTTGAATGCCTGTGCCCACGGAGGCCAGCAGAGGCTGTCTGAGTCTCTGGAACTAGAGTTGCGGATGGCTATGAGCCACCATGTGGGTGCTGGGATTTGAACCCAGGCCCTTTGGAAGAGCAGCCAGTGCTCTTATCCTCTGAGCCATCTCTCCAGCCCCCAATAAAATTATTTTTACATTTTATATTTAAGTATTTAAAAAAAACAGCTGTACTGGGGCTAGAGAGATGGTTCAGTAGTTAAGAGCACTTACTGTTCTTGCAAAGATCTGGGTTTATTCCCAGCACCCACATGGCAGTTCACAGCTGTCTGAAATTGCTGGGTGTGGTGGCGCACGCCTTTAATCCCAGCACTTGGGAGGCAGGCGGATCTCTGTGAGTTCAAGACTAGCCTGGTCTACAAATGAATCCAGGACAGCCAGGGATACACAGAGAAACCCTGTCTCCAAAAATCAAAAATAAAATAATAATTTCATCATCTACAGTAATAAATATAAAAAATAAATAATAAGAAAATCAAGCCGGGCGGTGGTGGCGCACGCCTTTAATCCCAGCACTTGGGAGGCAGAGGCAGGCGGATCTTTGTGAGTTCGAGGCCAGCCTGGTCTACAAAGCGAGTCCAGGACAGCCAGAGATATTCAGAGAAACCCTGCCTCGAAAAAGCAAAAAAATCATCATCGTATAATGGGGCATTGTTATCACTACACATGGTTTTAGTTCAGTGCATTGGGGGGCTTGAAGTACATTCAATGGTCTCTGCCAATCACTGCTATGAAGGGTTCCAAGCTGATATAAGCTTGAAAATCACTCCCCCCACCTCCAGGGTCTACTGTGAACTGCTCACTCCTAGGTCGGCTCGTTGTCTGCACAGTTCACACTGAGTCTGGGCCCAGTTACTGTGCTGCCTTCACTCTGTCTGGCTGCTGCTCCTGCAGCATGCCGAACAAAGGGCAACGTGATCCAGACGAGAAGGGTGACGTAGAGTAAACCAGAGTGTCATCATCGTATAATGGGGCATTGTTATCACTACACATACAATGCAGAGGGAACACAACAGCAGTGATGTTTGCAAAACTCAGCCTGTAGCTAGAAGCACCCCCCCCCCAAAGTCATAATACTGACTGCATGGATTTGTGATTTGAAGACCCCACCACTCTCAGATGACTTTGAAAAGTAGTCAGCATTAGCTCTCAGGGTGATAGAAATTCCCTCAGGGTTACCTGATAGGCTCTGAGGATGACTAAGTGCAGGGGCCATGAGTTTGTCACATCTTGGGGCAGTGGTTATACAGGCATACCTCCCAATCCAAACTCTGCATTTTACACTTTGTGATCCGTGCCCTCAGAGGCACGAATCCAGGTCATCAGGGTGGCACTGTGGTTAAAAGCATTGCACTCCTAGAACCAAGCTGCCTCCGTCCATAATCCTGCCCACCACCTCCTGTGTTCCTCACTCACAGTACCTGCCTGGGAAGACTGACTGAATAGATTGAGTTAAAAGGGATAATGCCTTTATATATCAGAGCCTCACGCACAGCAGTACTTAATAGATGTTATCTTCTATTTCTAGTTACAGCAGCGCATGTAGGAAAGCAGCTCATTTTAAATCCTTTAAAGGAAAAAGAAAAAGCTTCCAGGCTGGGAGCCTAGATATAAATGAAATAGAATCTGGTATTTGGTTCCTCAGAACCTTGTTACTATTTCTGATAGGTAAAAAGGTCTGAGGCCATAACTGAAAAGAGGACAGTGAAAATAAAAGGAGTGAAAAACCACAAGATGATGGGTTGAAATCACAGGCAACAGTTCTCCTAGTCAGACTGCCGCCATCACTCAGATCAGCTGTGTCTGCTTGAAACCGGTCATCATAGCTGG
Organism: Lophiomys imhausi; assembly: GCA_907164525.1. Taxonomy (NCBI): domain Eukaryota; kingdom Metazoa; phylum Chordata; class Mammalia; order Rodentia; family Muridae; genus Lophiomys; species Lophiomys imhausi. The sequence continues at coordinate 7,557,921 of CAJQZJ010032342.1, forward strand.
GCCTGTTGACTGTGGGCACTCCCTCATAGAAAGAGAGCCAGGACGACCCTGAGACCCTCACCTGAACGCCTAGCCACGCCTCCAGAGCGCCTACACGCCTCCAGAACACCGAGCCACGCCTCCCAACCAGGTGTATGCAGTGTTTCCCTAATTTCTTGAGGCCTCAAGGTCCTGGGGAGGGGCTAGAAGATATGAGCTTGAGAAGACTGATGGAAGGGGCTCCATCTCCTCAGCAGTGGGACGTCATCTATGTTGGGTACACCCTTTCCAGTGAGGTTTCTTTAAGGTCACCTGTGTTCCTGCCTGTAACCCTTCTGCACACTCTGTAAGTAACCCTAGTAAACTCACTCGTTCTCCAGGGTGAGCTTCAGTGAAATTGAACTTTTGTTTGTCATTGGGACCTTAAGAGGAAGGGGTTGATGTTTTGTAGTTCCCCCCTCAACCATGGGTGGAAATTCTCAAGACAGATGTAGGTACAACCTCTGTGTGGTGGTTTGAATAGAAACGGCCCCCAAAGACTGGTGTTTGAATGCTTGGTCGCCAGGAAATGGCACTATTAGGAGGTTTGGCCTTGTTGGAGGAAGTGTGTCACTGGGGCTGGACTTCGAGGTTTCAAATGATCTCTCTTCCTGCACCAGGTGTGGTACCAAAGTAAACAAGTAGATGACGTTAGGAGACTCAGGAGCTGAGGAATGACCTCCGGCGGGGATTTTCTCTCATTCACTGGAAAAAGACAAGAAGAATGAGGGCTCAGGTCCTCCAGGAGGCTGAGACCAGGGTTTCCATCCAGTTATGGCATTTCTTCAGTGCTCTGCCTCTCCACATCCATCCTCATTCAGTACGTCCTCAGTCCTTGGAGGTTTACCAGTGACACAAAGGCCCTCGAAGTGGGCAAATCCTCTTAGACTAGACCTCAAAGTTATGTAGTCTCTCAATATTGACAGATTTTGTTGTTCTTTTGGTTTGCTTTTTGTTGGTTTTGATCTTTTCAAGACAGGGTTTCTCAGCGTAGCCTTGTCTGTATTGGAACTCGCTTTTTAGACCAGGCTGACCTCAAACTCACAGAGATCCGCCTGCCTCTGCCTCCTGAGTGCTGGGATTAAAGGCATGTGCCACCACATCTGGCTTGTTTGTTTGCTTTTTTTTCTGAGACAAGATTTCTCTGGTTATTCCTGGTTGCCCTGGACTCACTCTGTAGACCAAGCTGACCTCGAACTTACTGACATCCACCTGCCTCTGCCTCCGGAGTGCTGGGATGAAAAGTATGTACCACCCGGCTTACACTGACCTGATGATGTGATGTTGAAAACTGACTTGTGGCTCCTGTAACATGCACACAGGAAGAAACCATAGTATTTCTTTTTTCCACAGACCTTCTTGCCTGTTTTTCACGGCATCATCATCACTGTTTGGATAGGTGCCATAATCTGTACTGAAACTGTAACTAGCATGGTGACATTGTTGCAAGATAACTCCTTCAGAGAACACCCGGACTCTTAAAATTGAATAGAAATCCTTTATAGCAGGCTGGGGGCTGCACAGGGAACTTGTCAAAACCATGCAGCCCCAAATGGTACCATTCTAGATACACAAAAACCACATCCTGGGTTGACGCATTTCAATTAGCAAGAACAGTGAGAAAGATGCTGAAATGCAGAAGCCAAAAACCAAGATTAGTACATCTAAGGACTTTTCCACCCCCATCCTGGACCATTGACTTCTTAGCCTTTTTGTTCCTGTTCTGGCAGGTAGTCTAGATTTTTGTTTCTGTTCTGGCAAGCATTATTATTTCATGTTGGGCTCCAAGGCTTGAATGGACTTCTATCATGGCATCAGTTAAAGTCTGGGGTCTCCTAAGATCTGAGGGCCTGTTACAGTCTGAGCCTGTAAGTTCAGCACTTAGAAGGCTGAGAAAGTAAGAATGCTGAGCTATACAGCAAGTCTCTGTCTCAAAGAAAAGACAAGATGAATAAATGTTTAGGCCTCTTCCACAAATGACAGGATGCAGTCCACCTGCTGGCTTGGCTGCGTCAGCTCAACAGGACAAAGTTGACTTACAAAGTCCTGAATTTTAATTACATTTATGAGTTCTAAAAAACAAACAAAACCAAAACAAACAACAGCAACACAACCCTCAGGTGGCTAGAGAGATGTCTCAACAGTTAAGACCACTTGCTGCTCTTGCAAAGGACCAGAATTCATTTCCCAGCACCCACATGGTGGTTAACATGTACAACTACAGTTCCTGGGGATCTGACCTCCTTGGGCACCAAGCATGCATATGGTGCACATATATACATGCAGGCAAAACATAAGATAAAACAAATACTCTAATAAAAAATTTAAATATTAAAAATAAACTCAGCTAGGCAAGTGGCTCACCCGATATCTCAGGAGCTCAGATCTCCCACATCCCTGTAAGACCTGGGGGTGGCAGCATATGCCTGTAATCTCAAGGTTGGAAGGGTAGAGGCAAGGATCCCTGGGACAGCCTAGCCAAATTGGTAACTTCCAGGCTCAGTGAGAGGCTCCATCCCAAAAAATTAGATGGAGAGCAAATGAAGAACACACCTAGCATCAGCTTCTGGCGTTCACATGTGCTTGCACATGAACATGTACACATATGTATGTCACATGCACAGACACAAATTAGCAAACTTAGAGCCGGAGGGTAGCTCAGCAGTAAAGTGTGCGCATGGCATGTGTGCGTCCCAAAGCTCAAATCTTAGCATCACAATAGAGATATAAAATAAAACAGCAAACTTCCTGGAAACCCAAAATGCATGAAAATAAATAAATACATTTGGAGATGCCCTGCCCCTCTGCACTGTTCTCCAGGCAGATCTGGACAGGAAATTCAAAGAAGGCCACCCTTGAGCATACTACAGACTCTAAGGGGGGGGGCTCCTTCAGGCACAGAACCAACCCACTTTTCACACCTCCTCTCCTCCCCTCTCCTTTTGTCTCTCTTCCTCCCCCTCCCTTGGCATATATAATAAAAAGCAGAAATTTCAGTAGAGTTTCTGATCTCCAGATGTCAAACTCATAACCCTTTCTAGGCTCCTGCTGAGGGACATGGGGCAATTGGTAGGGATCGAACTTCAAAATCCCTTAGCCACCAGGCACGCCCACCATGGTGGGCCCTGGTGATGAAATGCATGGGTGAAATATTTAATCCTAGTCCTTCCTTCCCTCTTCCCACTGGGCTCAGCATGCACACAGCAGCATAGAAACATTACACACATGTTTCTAATCCCAGGTTCTTGACAGGAGCCATTTTGAAGTTGCCAGCTGTCTCAATTAGGGTTTACATGGCTGCATTGAAGCATCATACCCGAAGCAACTTGTGGAGAAAGGACTTCATTCAGTTACACGTCCACAGCACTGTTCATAATCGAAGGGAGTCAGGACAGGAACTCAAACAGGGCAGGAATCTGGAGGCGGGAGCTGATGCAGAGGCCATGGAGGGGTGCTGCTTACTGGCTTGCTCCCCGTGGCTTGCTCAGCCTGCTTTCTTAGAGAACCCAGGCCCACCAGCCCAGGGATGGCCCCACCCACCATGGGCTGGGCCCTCTCTCCATCAATCACCTATTAAGAAAATGCCCTACAGACTTGCCTACAGCCTGAACTTCTGGGATGGATTTTCTTAATTGAATTTCCCTCCTCTCTGATGACGTTAGCTTGTCACAAGGTGACCTAAAATAGTCCAGCACACCAACTCTCAAGTGGTTAACCGGATCTGAATTCTTAGGCTTTTTACCAGGATGATTGAGGGGTTTTCTGATAATGACTGGAAGTTGTAGACCAGGATTGCCAAGCCAAGAAACGAAGAGACCAAAACTCTGCCTCACCCCTGAAACCATCCTGACGGTTGTGGAAACCAACTTCCTTCAGAAGTCAAGGAGTACAGATGTTTGTCATCTCTGGGGGTGGGTCACGTTGTTGTTTTTGAGATAAAGTATGTAGCCCAGGCTGGCCTCAAAATCCTCCTGCCTCAGCTTCCTGAATGTTGGAATTGCCAGCATGTACCACCACATCTGACTCCATAAAATAATCTTGATAATGTGGCTTATGAACTGGAGAGACAAGGAAGAATATCTTCACGCCCATGCTCCTCCACTTCTCTGGACCACTCTGGGGAACCAGAAAGACCATTGCTTCTAAATTGGTTGCAACTCCACATCCAGGCTTCTTGTCTCAAGAGAGAGGCACAGAGAGGCAGGTGCTGGCTCACTTCAGAGACAGCAGGACTGCTCCTCAGCTTGGCCATGCTCTTCTGTCGCTGGAGCTTTCCTCTGCTTAGCTGCTGGGAGAAAAAAAAAATGAGCTTCTTTGTCCGGCATCACCTTGCAGATCAAGATGTTTCCTGAGGTTCTGGGAAACTCTCTCTGGCTCCCCAGGCACATCAGCCTTCTGTAGGCTGTGAAGACCAGCTCCAGGATGCCACAGGATCTGGAGTTCCTTAGACACTGTGACCAAGGATAGTGGACTCTGGGATACATGAAGGAAGGGTGGAAATGCCACAGGGGCAGATGTTCGTGGACGCCTTCATCTGAGCCTGCCCAAGCCTGAGTTACCAGGAAGGAAGAAGGTGGTGCAGATGCACTTCTGGGGTCCATCCTCTGGTTTCCCTACAGTGATGTTTCTACAGTTTGTCATTCCCTTGCCACACACTGTCTTGAGGCTCCCTGTTGCTCCTGGCTTTGGCTCCATCATCTCTTGCACAGCACACTCTGAGGAGAATACTTCTATTCGGTCTGGACAAATCCTAGACTTGGCCCCCAGTCTTCAGCCCTATTGAGAAGCTGTGGAACCTTAGGAGGAAACCTATTGGGAGGAAGTTTGGGCATTGTTCCCTGGGGTCTGAGGTAAGGTGTTTCCTCCACCATGCAGTCCATGATGATGCACTGCCTTGAAACAAAGCCCAAAGAAACAGAACCAAACAGCCACAGTCTGAAACTTCATGAGGGAAAATAAAGCTTTCCTTCTAACACCTCAAGTACTTTGTCACAGAGACGGAAAGATGACTTACACAACTTCAATACTGATGGCATCAAGATATAGGGTTTACAGCCAGGCATGGCGAACACATGCAGTAATCTCTTAATGCTTGGGTGGCAGAGACAGGAAGATTGGGAGTTCAGGGATATCCTGGGCTACATAGTAATGTCATAGCTAGCCTGAGTTACATTGGACTCTGTTTCCAAAAGCAAACACCTGGCATTCCTGTTGAGAGCCACTGATCATTCAGACTTTCATTCATGGCGTCCAATATCCTCACAATGCAGCTCACACTGCTAATCTCATCACACTCAAGTCTGCCACAGCTCTGCTGGATCCCACATGATGCTCACAGCAAGAACCACATGCTCACATGCCCTTAAGTATCCAGGCATGAAGGGGCTGGAAAGGTGGGTCAGCAGTTAAGAGCATTGGATGTTCTGGCAAAGGACCCGAGTTCAAATCCCAGCAACCACATGGCAGTTCACAGCTGTCTGTAATTGCCAGGCGTGGTGGTGTACTCCTTTAATCCCAGCACTCTGGAGGCAGAGGCAGGTGGATCTCTGTGAGTTCAAGACCAGCCTGGTCTGCAGAGTGAGTCCACGAGAGCCAGGGATACACAGAGAAATCCTGTCTCGAAAAACCAAAAAAAGAAAAATTTAAAAAGGCTTATTTGTAAGTGTCTATGATTGAGTGTTCATATGTTCACAATGTGTGTGCAGATGGTGCCTGTGTGTGCAGGTGTCAGATCCCCAACAGCTAGAGTTACAGATGGTTTTAAACCACCTGAGGTGGATGTTGGGAATGGAACTTGGGTACTCTGCAAAGGCAGTAAGCACTCTTTTTCTTGTCTTTAATTTGAAATTCTGTGTGCATGGGTAATTTGACTACTTGCTCAGAGGCCAGAAGAGGGCAGAGGATCCCTTGGAACTGGAGTTGCAGGCGATTGTGAACTGCCTTTTGAGCGCTGGAAATCAATCCCGGGTTCTCTGCAAGAGCAACAAGTGCTCTTAACCTCTGAGCCGTCTCTCCGCCCACGGTAAGTACTATCAACTCCTGAGCCATTTGACAGTGCCAGGTTGACTCTCCAATGGCTCCTTCTCCAATGCCTCTTTTTTCCACCTGTATTCCAGGTCACACTCTACCGAGGGAAGCCAAGGCAGGAACATGGAGGGGTGATTGAAACTCAGACCCCAGAGGGGGGCTGCTTACTGGCTTTCTCAGTCTGTGTCAAGTTGAGAATAATTAATTAAATAAATCAACCGGGACAGCAGAGGACTGCATGAGTAGAAAAAGCAAGCTAGGCACATACATGGGAGCACGTGTACATTCATTTCTGTCTGCTTCAAGTTCCGTCCTTGACTTCCCTGCAGCAATGGGCTGTGACAACAGATGCCCTTTCTTCGCTCAGTTGCTGTGTGTCACAACTGGTAAAGGTACAACCACCAAGCCTCGTGACTGTCAAGTTTGACCCCTTGAAGAGATGGCACTACAGCCTACTGCCACAAGTGCTGTGACATACACACATACATCACACGCACACACACATACACACATACATATACACATACATACACACACATCACACATCACATACACACATACACAAACATGCACACACATACACACACACAATCAATCAACCAATCAATGTAAAAGAAATAAAATATAAATTAAAAGCTCCTGTTCCCACACATGGCACACACCTTTAATCCCAGCACTCCAGAGGCAGGTGGATCTCTCTGAGTTCGAGGCCACCTTGGTCTACAAAGCGAGTCCAGGACAGCCAGGGCTTGTAACACTGAGAAACTCTGTCTCAAAAAACAACAAAAACAAAACAAAACAAAAGCTATTTCTGGCCCAATCCACTGTGTCCCAGACATCAGTTAGCATCAGAACACACTGTTCTAATGAAACTGGGCTCAGGCAACTGGGGCTCACAGAAGTTTCAGAAGGGTCGCACAAGGAGCTCTCAGGAAGGCCTAAGAGGGAGAACTTAAGTTTCCATTCTAACCAGGCCAGTCCTGTGTTCCACATCATTCTGGTAAGTCAGCCCACAGCTCTGACAGTGTTCTTAAAAGGCGCTTTGAAATGTTCTGAAAGGGAACGTCCTTCTGTGAGCCTGAGATGGAAATAATCCTGAACTGGCTGCAGAGGGGGCCCTACCTTTAGCCCAAAACAGAAAGGACCGCATATGCTCCCCTCCTTTCGTATCTCCTGTCCTGAGCTGACACTTGCAGGGGAGATGAGACACAAACTGGTTGGTTTGGGTTTGTTGTTACAGAGTCTCTTGTACCCCAGCTGGCTCTGAATTCCACTGCGTAGCTGAGGATGGTCTTAAACTCTTGATCCTCCTTCGTCAGCCTCCTGAGAGCGAGAATTACAGGCAGGTGACCCCACATGGGGTTTGAGGACTGGTCTTCTGGTGTTCTTATTGTATTAAAATGTATATAGTGTATATAACATAAAATTTGCCATTTTACCTCCCCCCTTTTTTGGGAAAAGGAAAAAGAGGCAGAAACAGAGAGGGTGTCTGTGTGGTCCAAGTTGTCTTCAGACAAAATCCTCCCTGCTCAGCCTCCATCCTAAGGGTTGGAATTACACATTTTAACCATTTTAAATATAGGACACAGTGACATTAATCACATTTGCACCATGGTGCTATCATTGACTACTTCTATTTTCCCTAAATGAACATATTTTTTAATCACATTTTTTTTCTGGAAAAAACAAAACAAATGAACTTTGAAATTTTGAATGCCACTCTCTGACTCTCTAGTTTTGTCTCAAGACAAATTGTTAGGGCTGAAAAACAACTTAATGGAAGATAATTTGCCTAGCATATCTAAGACCCTTTGCTCAGTTCCCAGGACTACAAAAGATAAATAAACTTAAAATTGCTGATATTCCAGGGAGACAGACCATGGTCAGCCGCTTATTTCTGTGGACTTGACGGCACACCTTCCTTCCTTGCAAACATCTGAGTCTTATCAAAAACAGAGAGATTCTAGGACTCTAAGAGGTTGCACAGAAGCATCTCTCATCTCAGAGAGGTGACAACTGAGACCCAGGGATCACGTTGCCACTGAGTGACGGAACAGCTGGGGAGAAAAAAAGAACTGCTATTTTTGTGCGGTTGGGGGATTTGACCAAATCCTCATAGCTTCTCTCTGCAGATCCGCCCTCCGTAAAATCCGCTTTCCTCACTTCAGAACGCCAGAAAAGGGAGAAAATTGCCTGCCTGGTGGCCTGCAGAAGGCAGAGCTCAGGGTAGAAAGGGGCATTCACAGATGGAATTTCTCACCTACCGAGGGGCTGCTGTTGCTCCGGGATGCTGAGCCAGGACGCGCCCAGCGGCGCCCTCCTCTGGCGCGAATTGCAGCCTGCACCTGGAAATAAAATCTTGGCGGCCTGGCTGGAGTCCTTTGAACAGCCTCTCTTCCTCTCTCAGTTCTTGATTAGTAACTACGGTATTCCTCCTCCTCCAACAGGAGAACCTGCATCTAACTAGTCACATGATGTGGAGCGTTCCTAGAGTACTTAGAAGTATCTAGAGACTAGAGCCCCTGTCAGTCAGCCGCAAATTTCATCAGTGCAAATTTTCTTAACAAGCAATGGTGCCTTTAGACACCATTACAATCAGTGGCTCAACCTTGCCTGGCGCTTCCCAGGACATGCTAGATATGCATTTTTCATACTTATTAAAACTCAGGGGCTGGAGAGATGGTTCAGCGGTTAAGAGCACTAGCTGCTCTTCCGGAGGTCCTGAGTTCAATTCCCAGCAACCAATGGTGGCTCACAACCATCCACAGTGTGATCTGATGCCCTTTCCTAGCTGCAGGTGTGCAAGTGGATAAAGTACTCATATACATAAGATAAATAAATAAAATCTTAAAAAAAAAACCCTCAGTCAGGTCGGGTGTGGTGGTGCACGCCTTTAATCCCAGCACTCCAGAGGCAGAGGCAGGAGGATCTCTGTGAGTTCAAGGCCACCCTGGTCTACAGAGTGAGTTCTAGGACAGCCAGGGCTACACAGAGAAACCCTGTCTCAAAAAAACCTAAAACAAAACAAAACCCTCTGTCAGGAGACTGGAGATGGCGCAGCGGTTAAGAGTACTCCAGGGGACTGTGGTTCAGATCCCAGCACCTCACAAGGGCCTGTAACTCCAGCTCCAAGAGATCCAACACCCCATTCTGGCCTCCGTGGCTGCAGATGGAGCTTAGAGGTGGAGGGCTTGCCTAGCCTGCAGCGTACACAAGGCGCGGTGGGTTCAATCTGGGGCACCATGAAAAGAAAGATAACCTGAACCAGATGGGAGCTGTTACTCTCCTCATCCTCCAGAAGAAATGGAGAAGCAGGGGGGTTATAAAGTTGCCAATCATTAGCCTGCTCTAGGTGTCTGAGTTCAGAGGTCTCCTAACTAGTCATATGTAATAGGCACCTCTAATCAACCCTACAGTCTCTCGACCTTTTCCAATCTGGTTTATGGATGGGATGTAGGTATGACAGTATGACAGCCTCCAAGATGAGTGGCTGAGAATGCTGGTGGCCTGTTAGAAAAATATATGTAGCCAGGAACTAGAGTGAGGCCGGGCCCCTGCCTGGTAGGCTCTGAGTCATACAGGTCCGCGGGGCTGGACAGCTCAGCCTGTCACCCTCAGCTGTCTCTCCGAGCTACACAGCAGGGCTGGGCTCAGCTCAGAGATGGGGACAGCGATTTATAAGCTCTCAGATAAAATCAACTTTCAGGTGAAGAAAACCCACAGACCGGGTAAGCTTCCCCCTCGTTTCAGATGTCTGAGGACCCCAAGGCTGCTGGGAGGGATCATGGACCCACAAAGTTGGTTCTATTGTTTATGCCTTTGATGTTGCAGGATCCAGCTGGTTCTGGGGCCCGGGGCCTGCTGACTGAATGGGTTTGGGTTTCTCACCATCTGAGTTCGTTTATAAGCCATTTCCCTAGGAAGCTTTGTCTCTTGTAGGCAAATGTGCTTTCAAACGTTGCAGGAGTCGAACAAAGAATGGCAATCACGGTTTACAGGACAGCTCAGAAGGTCTGATTCTCAGTAACAGATGGAACGTTAACAGCGTTATTTTGACCGGTTATAAATACCAAGGACATGTGTTTTGTTGTTCAGACTCTTCCTAAAAGGACCCAAGGACTTCTAGGCTTGAGTCTGGGGCTCCATGTCTTTGTCAGCAAGCAAGGAAGCATTTGGGTGGTGGCACTGGGAGATGAACAGTGGGGAGGGGTTGTTTCAGGTGTTGCAGCATACCTGGGGTGGGGGAGGGACTGGGGTCTCCTGGATTTTCAAAAAATGGGGAAGTCTTGTTTATCAGCAGATGTTCCATGAAGTTTCAGCAGAAATGAAATACTGAGGGGAAAAAAAGGTTGATCGATGCCCCATCCCAAGACTTGTAAAGGCCTCTGCATTAGAAATGGGAAACACATTCCCATTAGAAATTAAGGGAAAGTGGCTTGCAGGTGTGTGTGTGTGTGTGTGTGTGTGTGTGTGTAGAGAGAGAGAGAGAGAGACTGTTAAACCTGGTTGGAATGGTCTCAGAAAGGAAACCTTAATCTGTGACCTACTCTTTTTTTTTCTTTTTTTTAAATTTTATTTATTTTTATTTTATGTGCATTGGTGTTTTGCCTGCATGTGTGTCTGTGTGAGGGTGTCAGATCTTGGAGCTACAGACAACTGTGAGCCGTCATGTGGGTGCTGGGATTTGAACCCAGGTCCTCTGGAAGAGCAGTCAGCGCTCTTAACCACTGAGCCATCTCTCCAGTGACCTGCTCTTTCTTGATGTACATAGCAAGCTGCCAGAACTTTACACTGAACTATGACAAATGTCAGGGTTGTGTGTTTGCCATATGACTGACCATCTTACCAAGGTTAGAGGCTCTTACAACAGTAAGTAATCATTTTTCTGGAACAGCTTGCCTTGTTGATGACTGTTTTTGTCACAGGTAAGGCATCACCATCGTTTTCTCATTTTTCTTTTGAGACCCGGTCTCACTATGTAGACCAAACTGGCCTGAAACTCACAGAGACCTGCATGCCTCTGTCTCCTGAGAGCTGGGACTCAAGGCATGCGCCTCCACACACAGCACCATTTTTTTTCTTCCCAAGACAGAGCATCTCATGTGTGTCACTCAGGCTGGCTTCAAACTCACCTCTTGAGGATGACCTTCAACTTCTGATCCTCCTGTCTCTGTCTCCCAGGTGCCAAGCGGGATTCCAGGCAAGCCTCATGGTGCCTCAGATATGTGGTGCTGGGGTCAAATCCAGGGCTTTGCAGATGCTAGACAGGTACTCCACTACTGACCTGTGTCCCCAGCTTAGCACCACGTACCTGATAAAGGCCACCATTTTATTTATCTGTGAGGATGGAAAATGCTGTCGGCCACATTGGGGCACGCCTTTCATTGTAAGATGTACACCCATTCAACAACGCTTATGTGTGTTCCTGCCTTTTGGGAAGCTGAGAATGTAGCTTAGTTGGTGAACTGTTTTGTCTAGCACGCTCAAAGTTCTGGGTTTGCTTCCCAGCACTCCATATATAACAGACATGTTAGCGTATACCTGTAGACCCAGCACTTGGAGAAGGAGTTGGGAGAACTGGGTGTTCAAGGTTATCCTCAGCTACATAGGAAGTAAGTGTGAGGCTCTGTCGCAAAAGCACAAAACAGGCCCTGGAGCTGTGGCTCGGCACGTAAGAGCATGTGCTGCTCTTCCAGAGGACCTGAGTTCAATTTTCAGCACCCACATCAGGCAGCTTGCAACTGCCTGGAACTCAGCTCCACAGGTATCTAACACTGTTGGTTACAGGAACACTCATATACACAACTACATAATTAACAAAAAATATATCTTTTTTAAAAAAGCACAAAACAAAAAGTATAACATTTATAGATAAGCACTCACCCTAATTCTTGCTAACATAAAAACAGCTGCCACTTTGTCTAAAGCCCATACTCTAAAACACTCTCACTGGTATCTCCAGCTTTTCAACATCGCAACACAGCATGACGTTGTTGTCTATGAAGTTCATGCTCAACAGTTACCCAATCCGGTTACAATCAATCAATCAATCAAAGGCTAAAAGAATTCTCATAATGTTTTAAGTGAGTTTATGATTTAGTGTGAGGTCTCACTCATAGTTATCTTGTGGTGCTTTTGGCTGACAGGCGCCTGATTCTGTAGCTTACGCAGGTTCACCTGTGTGGCTGCGTTATGTGCATGTATGTATGTGTTCATGTGGCACAGGTGCATAAGGATATGTGGAGGCCAGAGGTCAATATGGCTGGCTCTAGTTGTCTGTCATCGCTCTCAATATTCTTTAGACAGGCTCTGCACTGACTTTAGAGCCTACCAGTTCAGCTAGACTGATTGGGTGACAATGTCTGGGAATCTCTTTCTCTGCTTTGCCAGGGTTGGGTTCACAGATATGCACTGTTATGTTGGGCTTGTAGGTGGATTCTAATAATCAAACTCTGGTCCTCCTGTTTGCACAGTAAGGCCTTTATCCACTGAGCCAGCTCCCTAGCTCCAAGTGCCTCATTAAAATTGAGAAGACCTCTGTGGGCCAGATAGGTAGCTCAGTGGGTAAAGGTGCTGGCTGCCAAGCCTGAGGACCTTTCTTTGACATCTCCTGAACCCGTATGATGGAAGGAGAAAGCTGAGTTCTGTAGATTGTCCTTTGACTTCCGTGTACTTATTGTGACACCTTTGCCCATGTGCATGTGCGCGCGCTCGTGCACATACACACACAATAAATAAATAAATATTAAAAATGCTCCTCGGAGGTATGCTTTTCCTAGGGCATTGGTAACCTTGTAGTGCATGTGCAAACCTTGTAGTCTTTGAGAGGAGGGAACAGAATTCAAAGCTAGGCTATGTGACCAGCAGACCACTTTTCCCAGTGGTCCACATTCTGTCAGACCACCACAGTCACACCCCTGCCTCCCATCCACCTCAGCAATATAGTGAGTCCCAAACTCCAGCCAGATTCATCTATCCCTCCTGATTCATGTCCCAAGTGTTTATGGAGCATCTTACTTACCTCTTGTTCCCCTGGCACCTGAGTCTCTAGCTGCCTGGAGTTTGTTCATTCATTCATCTGTTTTCAGTTTCCTTAACTTACAAAAGGCAGCCCAGCTGGGCATGGTGGTGCACACCTTTAATCCCAACACTCAGGAGGCAGAGGCAGATGGATCTCTGTGAGTTCAAGGCCAGCCTGGTCTACAAAGTGAGTCTAGGACAGCCAAGGATACACAGAGAAACCTGTTTTGCAAAAAATAAAAAAAAAAAAGAAAAAAGAAAAAGGCAGCCGGGCGGTGGTGGCGCACGCCTTTAATCCCAGCACTCGGGAGGCAGAGGCAGGCGGATCTCTGTGAGTTCGAGGCCAGCCTGGTCTACAAAGCGAGTCCAGGACAGCCTGGTCTACAAAGCGAGTCCAGGACAGCCAGAGCTACACAGAGAAACCCTGTCTCGAAAAAAAAAAGAAAGAAAGAAAAAGGCAGCCCATAATTCATCTTTGAGACCTCCTTTCCCATCAAAATCCTGACAATAGTACTTATATAGTTTTTGTATAAAGCTATTTTATACTACAGACTGACTGACTCAACAGATATTTGTTTTTTCAGAGTTCTAGGGGGTGGATGAATTCTAGCATTCCCAGGCCTTGAGCCTACAGCTTATCCCTGCTTCTATTCTAGCCCCCAGCTTCAGCCTTTAGAACTTGAGACCTTGCACAAGTGGACCCTATCCAAGTCTCTAAAGCCAGTCATCAGCACTATTCACATAGGTGCCCCACCACCACCTGCATGTGCTGCCAGCCCTGAGGCTTCTGGGTAAGCAGTTGGAATTCCTTCTGGAAGAAGAGCACAGACAAGAGAGGCCTTGTTGGCCCTGAGATCAGACCGGAGGCCACTTTGGAGTCCTGGTGACCCAAAGGATGACATCTAGAGGCTGAGGTGATATTTCTAAGTATGTTCTTCTGGCCTTGTGGAGATGACCACAGCCAGAGGAAGAAGTAACCTCCTGGGCCTCACCAAGCCCACGTGGTCCATGCCTAAATCACTTCATCTCAGGGTTAACCTTGGGGGAAGTCAAGCCTTCCTTGACCTTCCCAGGCTGCCATGTCTCCTCCTGAGGACACGGACACTCTGCTGTCTATGCCTCCTTCCCTGTCTACACACTTCCAGGGTTGGAGTAGGGACTAGCTCTTTGTGCATGGATTTAAGAACACAAAATGGGGCTGAGTGTGGTGGTACACGCTGTTAATCCCAGCACTTGGTAGACAGAGGCAGGAGGATCTGTGAGTTCAAGGCCAGCCTGGTCTATATAGTGAGCTCTGGAGCAGCCAGGGCTCTGTAAAGAGACTCTGGGGGAAAAAAAAGGAAGGGGAGAAAACTGGCCAGTTAACATTCCCAGCTGCCTCTTTTTCTGCTCTCCTGCTGCTGTGCTGGTCTGTATGCTCTTGAACAGTAAGGTGCAATAAACTCTTCCTCCCTAAGCTGTTTCAACAGATATTTTTATTCAACAATTTCATGCATGTATAGAATATATGTTGATCTGCCAAGTGTGGTGGTGCACACCTTTAATCCCAGCACTCGGAAGGCAGAGGCAGGCGGATCTCTGTGAGTTCAAGGCCAGCCTGGTCTACACAGAGTGAGTCCAGGACAGCCAGGGCTACACAGAGAAACCCTGTCTCAGAAAAAAAAAAAAGAAAAGAAAAGAAAAGTAAACAATGCAGGCAAAAAGAAGGAACAACCCCAAATCCATCAAGTGATACGTGAATAATCAGATTCTGATCCATCCATACAACAGAATACTGTTCATTTGCCCAGACAGTTGAAGGGCTGACCATGCTACAATGTAGACAGACCTTGGAGATATTCTACTGGGTCAAAGTTGTTAAACAATAATGCCACATGCCATATATTTCACTTTTATAAATATTCAAGATAAGCAAATCCATAGAGACAGAAAAGAAACTAATGGTTGTTAATTAATAACTCCAGAGGTCATAGACCCTAATGGGGGAAACTACTACTGCTGTTTTGCTACATGGACTTCTGAATATATATATTTATGCCCATCTACTGGTGCTGCTCTCAACATTTGTCAGAGAAGCCTCTTTTTGCAATGGTTCTATCGGATTTTTTTTTTCTAGGAAGATAGACATGGTTAGTAGTTAGGCAGTGGCCATAATTGAGCAATACTTTTTTTTTTTAAAGATTTTATTTATTATGTATACAGTGTTCTGTCTGCATTTATGCCTGCAAGCCAGAAGAGGGTGCCAGATCCCATTATAGATGGTTGTGAGCCACCATGTGGTTGCTGGGAATTGAACTCAGGACCTCTGGAAGAGCAGCCAGAGCTCTGCACCTCTGAGCCATCTCTCCAGCCCCCAATTGAGAAATACTTTAAACATACTAAAAACAATGGATTTTGCTGTTTAAACTATGAACTTCATGAACTGTGAATTTTTCATTTTTTAAAATTGTGACTCAGAAATGGTGTGCACACCTTTCATCCCAGCACTAGAGAGATGGAGGCAAGAAGATAAAGGACTTGGGGCTGGGGGCTGGAGAGATGGCTCATTTTCCAGAGAGCCCATGTTGATTCTCATCACCATATGATTACTCACAATGAGCTGTAACTCCAGTTCCAGGGGATCTGATGCCTTCTACAGGCCACCATGAACAGCAGGCATGCATGCAGTGTACAGACATACATGTAACACTCATACACACAAAATAAAGAGAGAGAGAGTTTGAAGTCAGCCTAGGCTGCAGAGCAAGACTGTATCTCAAAAGATAACCAACCTTATATCTTGCTTTTATAAAAGATAATCATCAGCCGGGCGGTGGTGGCGCACGCCTTTAATCCCAGCACTTGGGAGGCAGAGGCAGGCGGATCTTTGTGAGTTCGAGGCCAGCCTGGTCTACAAAGCGAGTCCAGGACAGCCACAGATATTCAGAGAAACCCTGTCTCGAAAAACCAAAAAAAAAAAAAAAAAAAAGATAATCATGACTAGATTTCATAGAAAGCTTAGATCGCCTAGAACTAAGCAGTTTAGCATTATCTTGTAAACAGACAGGGCCAACATGTTTATTTTCATTACTTTAAGTTAGATATGGTGCTGTTGTGGGGGTTTAGATTTCCATTTGCCTATGGGATGGAGAAAGAACCCTGTTCACCTCCACAAGAACCATCTGTGTGTTCTGTTTCAGAGGGTAAATACGTCTGCCACCCTCACTGCCGGGACCTGCTACATCTGGACTGTACACAAAATGGCAAGTGGCCCTGCCGCATGTCCGCTTCTGAAGTAAGACACTCCAGCAAAAGGAATAGTCAGGTAGGAAGAGAGGTGAACTGCTCCTGCAGCATCATGGGTTTCAGGCCAGCCTGTCATTCGTGTGCTGGCAGATGAATCTGTGGCTTACCGAGGTGGCCTCAGCGGATCAAATCTGTGCTTGTTCTCTATCATTGTTTCTTTCCTCAGGGCCTATCACACCAGAAGTTCAACTCTGGGTTATAATTTTAGAAATAACACGGTAGCTCATTCCAATGGATTTGTCACAAAACAAGGCTTTAATCTCTTTGATCACTTATATATTTAGGGTAGGTCTTATCGAGAGGTATAGTTTCTATGCTGATAGAACACAGAATTTGAAATTCGTTATGGTTGTTTTATTTTTCTTATGTATTCCTTACCTTTCTGTTGCTGTTATAAACACAAGTCAACGTATATAAGAAAGGGTTTATTTTGGCTTATAGGTCCAGAGGGTTAGAGTCTACAATGGTGGGGAAGCAGGGCAGCAAGCAGCAGGAAGTGGAGGCTGAGGCCTCCCACCTTGAACTGTAAGCATGAAACAGAAAACTTGAAGTGATGTTAGAGTTTTAAACTGCCTAAGCCCACCTTCAGTGACACTCCTCCAACAAGCGTCCACCTTTTATTTTATTTTATTTTTTAAGACAAGGTTTCTCTGTGTAACAGAGCCCTGGCTGTCCTGAGTTCACTTTGTAGACCAGGCTGGCCTCGAACTCACAGAGATCTACCTGCCTCTTCCTCCTGAGTGCTGGGATTAAAGGTGTGCGCCACCATCCTCTCCAAGTCCACCTTTTAAACATGCCAAATTGCACCACCAACTGGGGACCAAGTGTTCAAATGCCTGAAATTATGTGGGGCATTTCCCACTTTAGCTGCCGTACTCTCTGACAATGAACCTAAGTGTTCTGCCCGGTTCTCAAGACCCCAAAGACCACCCAGGAGCCAACTCCGATGTAAATACATGAGGGTTGTTTATTCAGGCTCAGAGCTTGGACTCTCAACACTCACTGACACAACAGTTTGAGTTGAGAGTCTGGGGGCTCTCAGACCCAAAAGTACAGGGTTTATATAGAGACTCAGACAAAGAAGCAGGTTCTTTACCATATGATTGGATGACATTTGGGTAGCTAGTCATGTCCATTTCTGCTTGGCTCATTGTTACTGACTAACCAGCTGAGGTCAGCTTGACCATCAGAAAGTTTGTTTAGACTTTTTGGGTGCTTTCTCAGAGTGAGCTGTCCGGTGGTGACAAGGGAACACCCCTAGAATGCAAGGTCAGGTACATTTTGTTGTTGTTCTGGAACTGGAGGTCAGCTCTGAGTCAAACAATACAAAATGGACTCTTTATTCAAGATGGATTCAGTCAGGCTCCACATAAGCATGAGACCACCCTAGGAGTCTATGTGCTTGTGTGCTTCTCCAATTAGGACAGTAGATACACCTTCTGTCCTGGTATGTTCTAAGTTCTCAGTTGATGCCTTGAACTTCAAACGAAGTACTGAACCCTATTTATATATTTTTTTCTATATGCACATGCCTACAAAAAAGTTTCTTATTAATTAGGTATAGTAAAAGATTAACAATGAAACACTGTAATAAATGTCATTTAAGCCAGGCATGGTGGGTTCACACTTATTACTTGGGAGGCTGAGACAGGAGGATCACCATGGTTTAAAAACCAGCCTGGGCTATATAGTGAGTTCCAGGACAGTCTGTACTATAGAGAGATATGCTATCTTAAAACTACAACAGTAATGATTTTTTGTTTTGTTTTTTTCAAGACAGGGTTTCTCTTTGTATCTGTGTATACCTGGCTGTCCTGGATCACTCTGTAGACCAGGCTAGCCTTGAACTCACAAAGATCTGCCTGCCTCTGCCTCCCCAGTGCTGGGATTAAAGGCATGTGCCACCACGCCCAGCAACAGTAATGATTTTAAAATTAAGAATTACAGATTTCTGCAATATTGCACGTAATCTTATCAGATCAAACTTGTCTCCAGGTAACTGAAACCATAAAAAATAAAAAACTGAAGGAGAAACTAGTTAGTGGAGGTGATGGGCTACCTCCTAAAGTGCCATTGCTCCAGGGTCTCTCTGTCCTACACACTTGCTGAGATTCTAGAAGTGCCTCAGGCAACAGTGGTGGATACTCCTCTGCAAATTTGCAGCCTCTCTTCTGACATACCAGTTTTTTTTATTTAAAAGCTGGCAATTCTTTCCAAAGATTGAGCACTGCCCTTAAGTCATCTTTCAGTATCTTATCTGAAATTTCACAACACTTCAGCCTGCTTTCTATGCAAATGCAACTCTTTGGAACCACGAGACTGATGTCCACGGGGACCCCTAACCAACACAGAGCACAAGACCTGATAAGCAGTTCCGCCCTTCAGAACCAGCTCTTGATCAGAACGCTGGCCGCGGCTCTTTTGAAGAGTTTGTTCTGCATGTGTGGTTCACTTGAGGAGGTCCCACTCAGCTTAATTACACTTGGCAGGAGCGAAGGGAGCCCATGAGGAATCTGTAAGGGGCATGAATAGTGGCCCTGCTGGCGGCTGGATGGCTTCCTTCTAAGCAGTGACTGATGGCGACTGACTGACTGCAATGGGTGGGAGTTCCTGCGAGGTGTAGCAGCCTCAACAACAGCTTAGGGAGACTCCCTCCTCTCGCTCAGACAGCAAGAGTGGGTTGGGGTTGCAGCTGGTACCTTACCTTGGATGAGTCTGGCAGAGCAGAGGAAAACAGGCTCTCTGCGGAGCTCCAGAGACAGCAAACGTGCCGGATGGGCTTGGATCAAACAAATGCTCCAGGAAGTTGCTCACAGGGTACCTGAACTTGTCATCCTTTCTTAATCGACAGATAATATTTGCATGTAAAAAAAAAATGTGTGCAGCCGGACGTGGTGGTGCACGCCTTTAATCCCAGAACTTGGGAGGCAGAGGCAGGCGGATCTCTGTGAGTTCGAGGCCAGCCTGATCTACAAAGTGAGTCCAGGACAGCCAAGGATACACAGAGAAACCCTGTCTCGAAAAACCAAAAAAAAAAAAAAACCTGTTAAAACACCTTTCAACTATAAACCCTAATTTAAAATGTATCTGGGAGGAAGTGAAGAGATGGTGCGGTGATTTACAGCATTTGTTGCTAATCTGCAGAGTTCTCAGCACCCACGTGGTGATTCACGAATATCTGTGACTGCAGTTCCAGGGACTCCAGCCCCCTCTTCTGGCTTCCTCAGGCACCAGGCATGGATGTGGTGCCCATATATACATGGAGGCAAAACACTGATACATATAATTTAAAAAAAAAAGTCTAAAGATAATTTTTGTTTTCGAGACAGGGTCTCTCTGTGTAACAGCCCTGGCTGTCCTGGACTCCCTCTGTAGACCAGGCTGGCCTCGAACTCACAGAGGTCCTCCTGCCTCTGCCTCCTGAGTGCTGGGGATAAAGGCGTGCGCCACTCACTATGTCCAGTTCATAAGTATGATTTGAAATTTAGGGTGAGACACAGTGGTATCTACCTCTAATCCAGACATTCAGGAGGCTGAAGTAGGGGGATCACTTGAGACCATGGGTTCTAGATAAACTGAACAAAATAGGAAAATCTCATTTCAAAAAAACAAAATAAATTAAACTAAAAAAATTAAATCCATATTAAAAACTTAAATCCATTAAAGAAATTTAGCCCCTTCAGATTTGATGGCAGGGTGTAAGGAACGATTGGGTGGTCTGGTCTGGAGAGCCTGTCGTGTTCGTGGCGGCGCCAGCAGAGGGAGCTCTGACACTGACTCCTTAGGCTGCAAGGGCGGTCAGTTCCCCTGCAAGGCTGCAAGCGTTGAGCGCTCAGGACTAAGGCTCAGAATGCTGTTCCGAGAGCCTTCTGGTTCACACCGGCAACACGTTTCTAATATTCCCTGCGTTTGTGGGGGGGAGGGGGATGAGGGGTGCTTCGTGGGCCACAGAGGACTTGTGGGGTTCCCAGCACAGCTTTGTGGAGTCGGTTTTCTCCTTCCACCTTTATGGGGGTTCCAGGGGTCAACCTCAGGTCGCCAGCCTTGTATAGCCGGCCGTCACCTTTATGTGCCGAGTCAGCAAGGTAGTTCCGATGTTTACAGATGAGGTCAAGGTTTAGAGACTGACTTGTATGAAGTAAGGAAGTGATAAACATGTTTTTAAGTTTAGGCTTAATGCTCCGCTAAAGTTCTCTCCCCCCCGCCCCTTTTCCTACCAGCACTTTTTTTTTTTTTTTTTGGTTTTTGAGACAGGGTTTCTCTGTGTAGCCCTGGCTATCCTGGACTCACTCTGTAGACCAGGCTGGCCTTGAACTCACAGAGATCCGCCTGCCTCTGCCTCCCGAGGGCTGGGAGTAAAGGGGCGCACCACCACGCCCGGCCCTACTAGTGCTCTTAAAGGACAGAAGTAGTGCCTTAAAAGGGAGGAGAAGCCGGGCGGTGGTGGCGCACGCCTTTAATCCTAGCACTTGGGAGGCAGAGGCAGGCGGATCTTTGTGAGTTCGAGGCCAGCCTGGTCTACAAAGTGAGTCCAGGACAGCCAAGGATACACAGAGAAACCCTGTCTCGAAAAACCAAAAAAAAAAAAAAGGGAGGAGAAGATGAGGGTGTTGCCTTGGGCTAGAACATTTGTCCAGCACATGCAAGGCCCTATGAATTCCCAGTACCTGGAAAAACCAGTTAATTTTTTAGAAAGGGAGGCTGGAGGTGTACCCTAGGTGGTAGAGTCCTCCATTAGCATCCATTCAGCCTTGGGGCACATCCATAATCTCAGCACTTGGACCGTCAGGAGGAGGGTCAGTAGTTCAAGGCCAGGTACGGTTGCTATGTGTACAGTAACCAAACACCCTCTGTCAGAGGCCCATAAACATGGATAGGGGAGGGCTAGTCCAGGAACTGACCTGTTGCTCCCTGGTCTAGCAGTACCTGAAGTGACCAGACACACCTCTTCTCTGTTCTCCAGTTACCTGAGTAAAAGTCTAAAGGTCTTCTCGGAGGTTTCGCTGTAAGAATGATTACTGCAGACACTTGTCCGGGTGTCAGGGTCCTTCCTCCCTGGAACTCAGCCACCCTGTCAGGCTGCGGGATCTGAAGGGATGTGGTTTTTTTTTTTTATTGGAATGTCTCTCTCCCTCAGCCTCCCACCGTTCTCTGGTACAGATTTTACACAGTACTCTACAGATACTCTTCAGTCGTGCTCCTGGGAATGCCACACTGTCTTCACTACCTCACAAGTCCCTTGGGTCAAGGCCCCTTGCCCGCCCCTCTGCCCACACAGGTCAATAATAGTTATTGTGGCCTCATGGCTCCTGACACTTCAGTGCCACCACCTGACCTGTCTTACCTTGGGACCTCATCATACCTGTCGATATTAATGAGCCCAGTCTGTCAGGGCTATTTCTACCATGAGTCCCGACCCCAGGGGAGAGCCACTGCCAGGCTTCTTAGTGATGATGGTGGCCCTGTTGAGTCCTGAAGGCCTTAGGGAGAGCTTGCCTTCTGGAATCCTCTCAGATTCATCTTCCCTGGCTTCTGAATTCCTTCTCATTTGCCAGGGCAGCAAGTGTTCATTCCCACGTTGCTGGACACTGCCGATGGTTTCTCTAGGCTTTGAAGAGTCTCCTTAGCAGTGAGTTTGCCTTGTTTCCAGGGCCCTTTAGTTATTAAATCCCCTGTCCCACTCAGAGGTATCCTCTAGTGAAGGAACTATTTTTTAAGCAAGAAGTTACATTCTGGGGAAATGGCTCAGTGGGTAAAAGCACCTGCTAAACACGCATGAGGACATTTGAATTGCTAGCACCCATGTGGAAAGCTGGGCATGGCCTCATGCTTGCCAGTCAACCCAGCTCTCTGGGGGCAGAGACAATACGATCTTTGGGACTTATTGGCTACCAGCTTGGCTGTAGGTTTCATGAGAGACCTTGTCTCAAGGGAGAGCAAATGTTGTATTCAGCAACGGTCATGAAGGTTTAAGCGCCTAGTACAGCATGAACCAGGCAGACAGAGTTACATCTGCACACCTCACGTGACGGGAAGTGATCATGTGGTAAGGCAGGAAGCCAGAGCACCAGGAGACAAGCTTATTACAACCTCTTTTGGGGCTTGAGAGATGGCTCAGAGGTTAAGAGCACTGACTGCTCTTCCAGAGGTCCTGAGTTCAATTCCCAGCAACCACATAGTGCCTCACAACCATCTATAATGAGATCTGGTGCCCTTTTCTGGAGTGCAGGCATACATGCAGGCAGAACACTGTATACATAATAGATGAATAAGTCTTTAAAAAATATAATCTTGGGCTGGAGGGATGGCTCAGTGGTTAAGAGCAGTGGTTGTTCTTCCAAAGGACCCTGGTTAAAATCCCAGCACCCACATGGCAGTTCATAGCTATCTGTAATGGCTGGGCATGGTGGCGCACACGCTTTAATCCCAGCACTTGGGAGGCAGAGGCAAGTGTATCTCTGTGAGTTCAAGGCCAACCTGTTCTACAGAGTGAGTTCCAGGACAGCCAGGGCTGTTACAGAGAGAAACCCTGTCTCGAAAAAAAAAAAAACCCACCTCACAAGGCATGGTGGCACACACCTTTAATCCCAGCAAATGGGAGGCAGAGGCAGGCAGACCTCTGTGAGTTCGAGGCCAGCCTAGTCTACAAAGTGGTCCCAGACAGCCAGTACTGTTACACAGAGAAACCCTGTCTCAAAAAACCAACAGAAAAAAAAAGAAAGGAAAATAACTCTTTCATAGATACTACACTAGCATCCCGTGAGAACTGTCTTCTTGTCATCAGAGAGGAGCATCTTCCAGTAACCTAGCCAACTCCTCCTAGGTTCCCCACCCTTAAATGTCTCAGCATTACCACACTGGGCACCAAGCTTTTAACATGTGAGTGAGCTTTTGGGCGTAAACCATAAACTCAGCCTGGTAGTGCAAGCCTGTAATCCCAGCTACTCCAGATACTGAGGCGGCCCTGAACCACAGAATGACTTCAAGGCCACTCTGAACAACTTAGTGAAACTCTGTCTCAAAATTTAAAATAAAAAGAGAGCTATCAGGCTGGGGAGATGGCTCAGAGGTTAAGAGCACTGGCTGTTCTTCAAGAGGTCCTGAGTTCAATTCTCAGCAACCACAAGATGGCTCACAACCATCTATAATGGGATCTGGTGCCCTCTTCTGGCCTGTAGCCATGCATGTAGACAGAACACTGTATACATAATAAATAAATAGTCTTTAAAAAGAGAGAGAAAGATCACTCAGTGGTAGAGTGCTTGCCTAGCATACATAAGGCCCTAGATGATCCCCACCACCCTCCCTCCCACACACAAATGTGCACACGTGCACATGTACAGTTAGAGATACTACACACATACACATAAGCATGCACATGCATGTTTGGACATATCATCATCATACACACACAGGCACACATGTATACATACAGATACATACATACAAACATGCACACACATATATACTACATCACATACACATGTGCCACACACACACACACACACACACACGCAATGATTTAGATCTAGAGCTTGTCTACTTGGCTGATTCTGGCTTACACCACTGCACACTCTCTCACCAGATACCTGCTGACCTTGCCCCACCCCTTACATATGCAAGTTCAGTCTTACGGCCCTTTACTTTTCTTTAATTTATTTTTGATTTTTTGGTCTTTACTTTTCAATCATCTATAATATTCTCCGCAGATCCTTTTGCGACTCACTTCTTGATTTCAGTCTCAGTTCACGTATCACCTTCTCAGCGAGGCCCAGAGACCCTGTTCCTCCTCTCTGGGCAACGTGGACCTGGTCCATTTTCCTCTAATTAGTCACCATCATCTGGACTTACTTTGTACACTGCTTATCCCCTCCATTTACAGTGTATTTCATCGTGGAGGGGGCCGTGCCTGTTTTGTTCACTTCAGTCCACATCCCAGCCTGGCACAATGGCTTCTGAAAACTGCCCAATGGCTGAATCATACCTTCTGTGTTCACTGGTTCTTTTATGTATCTGACGTTGCTGTGGATTATTTTATTTTATTTTGTCTTACTTTTGGAGACAGGGTTTCTTTATGGAGCCTGGCTGTCCTAGAACTGGCTCTGTAGCCTAGGCTGGCCTCCAACTCAGGGATATGCCTGCCTCTGCCTCCCAAGTGCTGGAATTAAAGGCATGGGCCACCACTGCCTGGTTTCACTGATATTCTTATCCTTAGAGTTTTGTCTACTGATACATAGTATACTGGATGCTAGGTTTTGTCTCATATGCTGTCAATCTGACCTAACAGTTTCAATTCTCAACTGATAAACAATATTTTCTATTTGACAATAAAGAATGTGTAGTTTCCAAAGCAAACAACAGAAAGGCCCTGACTCTTGATAGCTCCTATTCTAACTTTATTGGAGTAAGCACTGATTTCCTTTTGTTATTCTGTTAGAGTCAGTAAATACTTCTCTTCCACTACATTTTTTTTTGACAATGCAAACATGGATTTCTTTTTTTTTTTTTTTTTTGGTTTTTCGAGACAGGGTTTCTCTGAATATCTCTGGCTGTCCTGGACTCGCTTTGTAGACCAGGCTGGCCTCGAACTCACAAAGATCCGCCTGCCTCTGCCTCCCAAGTGCTGGGATTAAAGGCGTGCGCCACCACCGCCCGGCCAAACATGGATTTCTTTTTGGGGTCCCTCCTTCTCTTTGGAGTTTTAATAAAGATTTATTTATTATGTATACAGTGTTCTGCCTGCAGGTATATCTGCAGGCCAGAAGAGGGCACCAGATGTGATCATGGATGGTTGTGAGCCACCATGTGGTTGCTGGGAATAGAACTTATGACCTCTGGAAGAGCAGCCAGTGCTCTTAACCGCTGAGCCATCTCTCCAGCCCCAAACATGGATTTCTTAAGGAAAAAAAAAAAATGAGAAAAAAATCCAAAGAGGGCTGGAGAGACGGCTCAGAGATTAAGAGCACTGACTGCTCTTCCAGAGGTCTTGAGTTCAATTCCCAGAAACCACATGGTGGTTCACAACCATCTATAATGGGATCTGGTGCCCTCTTCTGGCCTGCAGGCATACATGCAGACAGAACACTGTATACATAATAAATAAATAAATCTTAAAACTCCAAAGAGAAGGAGGGACCCCAAAGGAGGAATACCTTTTCCAGTAGGTTTCTATAAATGTAGGCTCCAACAGAGAAACAAACATGTCCTTTAAGAATACAATTTGATTATGTCTCCATACTTTTTGCATGTTAGTGAACTCAGGTTAAACCCTGCACGTGGAAGTAAATGGCAAATGAAAACAAACTGCCGTGGGAGCCAGAAACAAGAAGTTGGTGCATGGTTGAAAAAACAACGTCTTGCTTTGGAGTTGGGAGTGTAGTTAGCTCATGGTTCCTGCATGGCCCTGGGTTCAACCCTCAGCATCCATTGGAGAGTGTGCTAGAACACTTGTCTTTTTGCACCAATTACTGATACCCAAAGGATGGAAGAGTTTTGTAGTTGGAACTTAATTACTAGGAAGATTTTGTTACTATAGCAGCATATTTGAGGCAGCCGACGGTATGGAGAGTGGAAATCTAATTAGCCTACAGCTTCGGGTCCTGAAGGCAGACAGGTACAGACTGACCACAGTCCCCTTGTCTTTGTCATCTCATGTCAGGAATGCATGTGTGTCTCATTGTCTGTCTGATAGTATACTTCTCCTCAGAGGCCATGAGGATTGCCCAGAAGGACTTCATCTAATTGAATTATTTCCCAAAGGCCCTACCTTTGAACTCAGTAGGTAGGGGTTCTGTTTCCTTATTTATACTGTTAACCTATGATTTTGGAGATTAAACTCAACTAGCAGTTGTGAGAGAGAGGCCATCCTAGAACTCCATAGTCAGAAGATGAAGAAAGCTTTTCTAAGAATGTTCACCATCCTAGACATTTCTGCCTTTTCCTCCAAGGAATGTGAACCATCTTGCTTTACATTTTTGCGTTTTATCTGTTAATCCATTTGTATGGCACTGTTGCAAAGCATCTAAGGAACACATTCCAAAACAAAACTCACTGAAAGCAAACCAGTGGCCTCAAAACTCAGGGCCCAATGGAGCCTGCTCCCTAGCAGGCACCCAGTAAGTCAGACACCAGGTCCTGAAAGGGTCCCGGAGGACCTAGAGCCTCTGCCAATGGGTTAGTCACAATGCTTATCGTTATAATTATCAAAAGCACAGGTGGAGAGGAGGCCAGGTCAGCAATGAAAGTATTCTCAAGTAGCCATGTTCAGAATTCTAAAAAACGAATAACACTCCTGAGTTTTCTCGGGCAGAGACAAGGAGACACACAGGCTACTGGGTCAAAAGCACTGTTAAACACAAGTCCAGGCCATCATCATGGCCCGTGCCTTTAATCCCAGCACCCAGGAGGCAGAGGCAGGCCAGCTTGGTCTACTTAGTGAGTTCTAGGACAGTCGGAGCTACGTAGTGAGACCCTAACTCAAAAACAAGTTAAGTCCAGTTAGGCCAACAAAATGGCTCAAACGGTTAGAGTTGCTGCGGTTCAATACTCTGGGCCGCGTGGTGGAAGGAGAGAGCCGAGCTCCCCTAAGTTTATCCTCCGACCTCTACTCTAATACTGTGGCATGGGCACAAACACATCATATACACAAAATAAACAAATACATATAAATGTAATCTTAAAATGTTTTTAAAGATAAAGCCCAAGTGAATATTCATTCGCGAGCCTGGCGTCTGCAGTGGAGATCGCAATGCATGCTGGGCCCTGTCTCCAGTAGTGGGGGGTAGGGTTTCTAGACTCCAGATAGTTGAGGGGGTGTTTATCATGTTGCCAGGTGGGGACGAAGGGCAAAAGGCAGTTGTCGGAGTCTTAGGTCCACATTAAGCAGCTTCATAGGCGTGGCTGAGGTCGGCCTAATTGTTTCTCTCCCTGCCGCCTGAAGGGGCAGGGCAGCAGCTGGGGCTTGCTTGCAACTGTTGGGCAGATGGATTTCAAAGAGGCCTGGATAGAGGAGACCTGTTGGAGGGGCCCAGCTCAAGAGACGGGTGTCTAGTGACGTCAATAATTCTCCGCCGGCAGAACCTGGGCGACATCTGACTTGAACTTAAGAGAGTGATTCTTGGTCCTGCCTTGATGGGTCTCAGCTGGGGCTGGATAAGGGTAGATACAGAGATGTGGCCAGAATGTCCTGCCGGTGAACACACGCCACCGCCTCCTGTGTGGAGCAGCAGTGACAGGCAGCCAGCGGTCACTATCCCCAACTCTGCCCTATGTCCCCCAGCCTCCCATTTTCTCTGGCCAGGTAACAGCCTTCACTCCCTAAATCCCCATGCCCAGCCTTCAGTCTACATACTGAGCTAAGGGACCCCCATGATGTGACATGAAAGGAGCCTTGACCCCCATCCCCATGACTGCTGAGCACCCCACCGCCTGAAGAGTAGGATTTGAGGCTTCCCTGAGATAGCTAACAAGCCCTGGATAATAGCTGGCCCCTGGTCTTGCAGCTCTGAAATGCTATCTCTCGAAAGCCTTTCCGTGCATTTTCTATAGCAGATTATCTGAGGCGAGATCGTTTCTAAAGAAAAGACATTTAACTCTTGGATCTGGATGCTGGAGGGACAACACTGAGTGTCCATATCTGTTGTAGGTCTCGGGCAGTATCACACACAATAGAAAGCAGAAGGGCGAGTGGGGGTGTGTAAAGGGCCCAAATTCCTCCTACTGAGACCTCTCCAAGCTCTGCCACTATGAGGAACTAAAAGACACACCAAGCCACAGCTCAGACTCGGAGTCTTTGGTGGCTCTGCCGGCCAGGGAGAAGTGTGTCCAGAGGTCAGAGCTTTCAGAGGCTGGCATGGAGGGCTTCCCTCCCCTCTTCTGCTGTAGAGAGGAAGCTGTAGGCAAAACTGCAGCTCCTGCTCTAATTCTAATTCTGCTGAGAGCGTCACTATGCAGATCCCATGTCTGCCCCTCAGACCCTAGAGTGCTTGTACATGGGTGCTTATCTACATATCAGTGTCTTGTGTTTTTGTTCCCAAAACAGGGGCAGGAGTATAAAATAGGTAATGCATAAATGTGTTTTTTTTTCAAGACAGGGTTTCTCTGTGTAGTCCTGGCTGTTGTGTAGTTATGGCTTTATGTAGACTAGGCTGGTCTCAAACTGACAGAGATCCACCTGCCTCTGCCTCCTAAGTGCTGGGATCAAAGGCCGGTACCAGTACACCAGAGGAAATTTGCCATTTTGACTACCTTCTCGCTTTTCTTCTCTCCATCACCGGAGAGGGCCCTGTGTCTTGGAGAAAACCACTCATGCCCATTCAAAGTGACACAGGGCCACTTTCCGCAGCTCCTTCTCCTCGCAGCTTGGTGAGGTTTGTTTGGTCTTGCTCCTTTTGTGTCCCCAGAACAGGAACACTGAATGTTTCCCTGTCCACCTAGGGATACTCTCTATCTTGTACTCTTCCTTCCTACCAGCACCGGTACCTAGCCATACAGCCCCTGAAGTAGCAGGGTCGACGAGGACGTCTCAGGATGGGCTTGGGGGAGAACTGGTGAAGCCTAAACTTTTATTCCAGATGAGAATTTTACTAGGACAGGATCATGTCCACTGGGATGTCCGGTGACCCAAATGTGTAACATCTGGCAGCTTCTCTCTGCCTCTCCTGTCCTTTGCTGCTGCCACAGGAGCCTCCCGAGCTCTTTGGAGCCCAGCTCTCTGCAAAGGTGCAGCGAGCCTCCCTCTCTGGCAGACACAGGCCTGCCCTGGAGGCCCAGCTCAGCTGCCACAGCACAGGCTGGATCTCACCCTCTGCTTGGCCTCTAGCCTGCTGCTTTGTGCAACACACAAACTGTGCACCTAGGTGTGTGGCCCTTTCCCATCTGGCTGCTGAGGACTCCCCCCAACATCACGGCTGCTTCTCTCCTCCTCTAGCCCATCAATACCACTCTGAAGGCATAGACACGGGGGGTCTCAGAGTGGCCAGAGGTAATTTAAGAAATTTTTATTATGTGTGTGTATTACACACATCAATGTGTATGTGTGCATGCTGTGATATGAGACAAGTCAGAGGACAAGTTGTGAGAGTTGGTTCTCCTTCCTTGTGAGTCCGGCACTGATCTCCAGCTATCAGGCTTGGCAGTAAGTGCCTTTACTTGCTGAGCCATGTTGCCAGCCCCAGAGGTGATATTTATAGTGTGCCAAGTAGAAATCTATGGACTTATCTAAGAATACATTACTTCAAAGATCATTGTTCCTTTCCAAAAACTGTATTTCTGCATCTTTCCAAACAACTTGAATCTTTAAAAGGTAATCTTCAGTCATGAATAGTGGTACACATCTGTTGAGGGGAAGGAATAATAACATTGCTTCTGATAGGTTGATTTCAATGCTGAAATCTGGTTACTGCTCCTTCTGAGGCATTCTCTTGATTGGTTAATAAAAGTCCCTGATGGCCAATTAGCTGGGCAGAAAGAACATAGGAAGGTGGGACTTCCTGAGATTAGAATAGGAACCCTGCCTTCCTATACTCTTTCTGCCCAGCTGATTAGCTATCAGTGACTTTTATTAACTAATCAAGAGAATGCCTCAGAAGAGGTGGTAACCAGATCTCAGCATTGAAATCAGCCTATCAGAAGCAATGATATTAGACTTTCCTTCAACGCACACCTTTAATCCTAGCACTTGAGAGCCAGAAGCAGGTGGATCACTGTGAGTTCAAGGCCAGCCTGGTCTATGTAGGAGTTAGATAAATTAGATTTAGGAAATATATAGGAGTTTCTGATACTGTCTCTGTAGGAGTTAGATAAATTAGATTTAGGAAATATATAGGAGTTTCTGATACTGTCTCTTAATTCGGGGCCTGAAGAGCATTATCAGCATGAAGTCAGCAAAAACAGGAAAGACTCAATAGACTGAAAAACAAGTTTGAAGTCAGGAAAAACAGGAAAGACTCAAGACTTGAAGAAACAAAGTATCTGGCCTGACATTGTTTTCAGCTGCTAAGTGGGCGGAGCCCAAATTAAGCTGAAACAGAGTTCCTCCTATTTGAGGACAGTGCGTGGAGCCCAGAGGAGAAGAGGCCCCTGATGCTAGAGAGCTCCAAGAGTCCTGCTGAAAAAAGTGCTGGCCATCATTTGATGGCCAGATTTCCCTGAAGCAGAAAGAAGCTGGTGAGCAAAGAAAGCCTGAGCAAGACACCAAAAGGCCAAGGACTGGACCCTGTGGCTCAGCTTTTGCCTAGAGGGGTTTGATCTGTCCGAACAGTGGCCTAAAGGAAACTGTGCCTGGCTTTAAGGACTGAGGCAGAGCAGCTGAGTTCCTGATTCAAAAGAAGTAAGTTGGCCTGCAGACGGCTGGGGTCTCCCACAGAGAAGAAAGCATGAAGCCTTATTTAAGGTGAGACTGCAATAACCAACTTACCCTGACGAACCTACATCTGAGAGATCCAGAAAAAGGACTGCTAAGTGTGTTAAAGAATCTACAACAAATACTGTGTTCCTGACGACTGAGGACCTGCCCCAGAGACTGTATCATTCTAAAAGGTTATGAAAGTAGTTGTTATGATTATCAATAAGTTTAGTGGATAGGTTAAAGGGGTTGTAGGAATTTATAGGATTAATAGTTAAGAAATTGTTGGTGTTTGTTATAAGTGAATTTAGTTATAAATAAATAAGTGTTAAATAATAATTTAAAAGTTCGGTTTCAGGTCTACAAAGCGAGTCCAGGACAGTCAAGGCTATTACACTAAGAAACCCTATCTTAAAAAAAAAAGATAATCTTCACATTAAAATTCAGGGACTGGCGCCAGGTGTGGTGGCATATATCTTTAATCCCAGCACTCAGGAGGCAGAGGCAGACAGATTACTGTAGCCAACCAGGACTACACAGAGAAACCCTGTCTCAAAGAGTTAAAAAAAAAAATCTCAGGTCAGGTGGTTCAGTGGGTGCTAAAGTCTCACTACCTGAGTTTGATCCCTGGGACCCACACAGTGAAAGCAGAGAACTGACTTCTTACAAGTTGTCCTCTGACCTCTACATGCAGTTACACACACACACACACACACACACACACACACGAATAAGTACATATTTTCAAATTTAAATTTAAAATCATTTAAAAACACAGGTCTACATGTACCACATTTGGCTTTCCTCTACTTACACCTTGGAACTTCTGTGGCTCACTCAAACTGTGGTGGTCTCTGCTTCAGATTTCGATTTGGCTCACAAAGATCAGGAGCTGGGGAGGATAGCTTTCTGGACCTAATCTTTTCTTTGAAACCAAACCCCAAGCAGAAAATGAGTCTTTACAAATGGTTGGTTTAATTAAAATGTGGACAGGGCTGATTACCCATATTTCTTCCTCTGAAAGGCTTATTCAATATTCTCCTAAAACCGAAGCCAGTGGCTCTCACGGGGGACAGATGTTTTGACTCAGCCTTTTCTCTTTTATATTTCTCATCTGGGAATGATGATAATATGAAGGGACAAATAAGGGTGGACTCAGCAACTTTCTTGACCTCATTTCTGATTTATGAATTCTTCCTGTGACCCTACAATGTGAGGAGAAGGCAGTCTCTGAAATGGGTTTTGAATTTTAATATCTTCTCATATTGGCCTCTTTCTTTGTCAAGCCACAATTTGTGTAGCTGGCTTAACTTGCTGACTAGAAACTAGGAACATACTTTTCTCCGACAGGGAGAAACAAAGGGGAATTTTGTTTTTCTGAGAGCCACTTAGCTGCCTGCATCTGCCCCCACCACTCCCTATGGTATATGAACAGCCTTCAGAAAACTCGACTCTGCCTTTGACCGTGTGCCGGTCCAGGCATCTCTCACAGGGTTCTCACGGAACAAGCAAGGCTCCTGTTTCTGCCCAAGGTTCATCACAACCACGAGAAGTGGGCTCTTCTGCCTCAGTAGAAAAACTGGAAATGACCCTTAAACCTTGGGTCTCAAGTCTCAAGTCATCTGACCACCGGTAGAGGGGCTGGAGAGATGGCTCAGTGGTTAAGAGCACTCACTGGCTTCTCTTCCAGAGGTCCTGAGTTCAATTCCCAGCAACCACACGGTGGCTTATAACCCTCTATAATGGGATCCGATGCTCTCTTCTGGCTTGCAGGGTCTATGTGCAGATAGAGCAGTCATATAATTAAAATAAATAATTAAATAAACACATAAAAGAATTTAGAGCCCGGGAGTGTAGTTTACTTGGTAGAGTACAAAGGCCTTGGTTCAGTCCCCACATCAGCTTTAACTCAACCAGACACCTTTAAAAAAAATCACAACATCATCTGGGTCCCTCAAAAGGTTTTCCAAATGAGAAATTGGAAATTGGAAAAAAGTAGCAAATGAGGAAGAGGATTCTCAAGTTCAGTAGCAGAGCAGCCTCATGGGTGGGGGTGGGGGGTCTAGAATCCTCGCACTGGGAAAGGTGAATGCAGTAGGATCAGAAGTTCAAGATCATTCTTGGTGACGTGGGGAGTTCAAGGGCAGCCTGAGACACTTACGGCACTGTCTCAGAAAGAAAGAAAAAAAGAATAATTTTCATTAAGCCTCTTCCTGCTCTGCGCATCATAATGGCATGTTGTGTGCCCTGGACAAAGGCTAGGGACTGTCCGCCTTCAAAGTCAGGGCTTAAGAGGCCGCCTGGCAGCAGGAAATGAAAGCACTCCCCCTCTACGCCAAGCCAGGAAGCTTCACGGTCACCTGGCAACACAGAGGAAGTGCAGACTGGTCCAGTGAGCTCTGAATGGCTGGGCTGGGCTTCCTGACAAATGGTTTCCTGCTCACTCCCGCTCTCTAGTCCGCACTTTCTTTTCTTTAGGACACCTGTGTTTTTTGGCTGTCAACAGAGGAGGCCATGCCAAGCTTTCTGGCAGTGCCTCTGCTCTGGTAATAATGTCACATCAGTCATTCCCAGCAATTATCTCCCATCACAGTTCTGTGGAGGGGATTTTATTTATTTACTTACTTCCTGTTTAGCGCCTGCGGCTGAGGCTTGACCCCACCCCTCCAGGACCAGCAGTGGTTTTTGAGGTTTTGCTGATGGCAGAATCAATGGCTCTATTGTGTTTGAGAGACGAGGCCAAAGATTCTTATACGAAGCCCAGAATTCTCAGGGCCATTTGTAAGTTTCCCTTTCCTTTGAGTTAGGTTCTGTGGTAGTTTCCCCTGAACTTTGCCTTCATAGCAATGAGTATAGTCGACAGTCATGCATTTGAGTGTGTGGTTATTTATTTGATATCTCCTCATTAGACTACCCTATGGACGAATTGTGTCGTATTTTTAGGCCCCAACCCTCCATGTCAGTGGTTCTCAGCCTTCAAATGCTGCGACCTCTTAGTACAATTTCTCATGCTGTGGTGACCCCAACCATAACATTATTTTCATTGCTACTTCAGAACTGCAATTTTGCTACTGCTATGAATTGTAATGTAAATATCTGTGTTTCTAAATGATCTTAGGAGTCTCAGTCAAACCCTGTGAAAGAGTCATGAACCCCTGCTCTATATGCTAGTATCTGAAACTAGAGCATGGGGCAAGGGGTCAAGGTTAGATGAAGTCATGGGAACAGAGCACCTCGTGGTGACACCAGGGCTGTGGGGTGACTTGGTGGCAGAGGTTATGCTTAACAAGCTTGGGTCCTGAGTTTGATCCCTAGTACCAAAATAAAATTAAAGAGATACTGAGCTGGGCGTGGTGGCGCACGCCTTTAATTCTGGCACTTGGGAGGCAGGCGGATCTCTGTGAGTTCAAGGCCAGCCTGGTCTGAGAGAGAGAGAGAGAGAGAGAGAGAGAGAGAGAGAGAGAGAGAGAGAGAGAGACTGGGTCTCTCTCTAGCTCTCTCCCTATCTCCCTCCCATGCTTTCTCTAAGCCAGGAGGCTGAGCCCCTCACCAGGTCCCAAAGTACCAGGCTTGTATTTTGGTCTTGGACTTCCACACACTAGAAGTGTGAGAAAATGGATTTCTGATGTTTGATTCACCTAATTTGCAGTGTTTTTTTTCTTTCTTTCTTTTTTTTTTTTTTTGGTTTTTCGAGATAAAGTTTCTCTGTACACCAGTACAGCCTCGAACTCACAGACGTCCACCTGCCTCTGCCTAGAAAGCACTGGGATTAAAGGCGTGGACTACCTACCACACCCGGCTTGCTGTGCTTTCTTAACATCCCAGGCTGACTGCGACAGCCTATAAGGTTTCCGAGAGCACAAACTCCAGCGGTTCTACCTACCACACACGGGAGCCTGGCCTATAGTTGAGGGCCAATAAATATTTATCAAACAAAGAGCCCTTGGATGAATGTGTGAATGGAGCTTGAAGAAATCACGGGGATGTGCTTTCATCTAACAAATGAGAGGGAAGAGATTAAATTCTGATGTACACAAGTCTGTGAAATGTGTCCTCCTGTTTCGTACGTATGAACATAGAGTTCTTTAGTGAATTCCAAAATATTAGTTCAACTTTAATTTTGTACTAAGTAACTAAGTGAAATGCTTGACTCTAAATGGCGGCTAAGCTGTACCAACAGCTGCTGTGCATTGAATGCTTGCTAATACTTCATTTACCACTCGCTCACCAGGCTCCTCTGGAATATCATTTGCTGTACCTGTTTAATAGCCATGGGAAGGCAAACTCAGAAGTAATGTTGTTACATTGAATTAAACTTTCACCAGGTGCCCAAACTGTTCTGTACATTTTACCTCCATATATAAATGTGTTTAGGGCTGGAGAGATGGCCCAATGGTTGGGAGCGCTCGCTGCTCTTCCAGAGGATCTGGGTTCAATTCCCAGCATCCACAGAGCGGCTCACAAATGTTTGTAGGATACAATACCCTTTCTGGCCTTTGAGGGCATCAGGTATATATGTGGTACACAGACAGATATGCAAGAAAAACACCACACACATAACAAATGATTTTATTAAAAGATGTATTTAAGGGCCAGGTGTGATGGCGCACACCTTTAACCCCAGCACTCAGGAGGCAGAGGCAGGTGGATCTCTGTGAGTTCAAGGCTAGCCTGGTCTACAAAGTGAGTCCAGGACAGCCAGAGCTACACTGAGAAACCCTGTCTCGAACCACCCCCCCCCAAAAAAAAAGAAAGAGAGAGAAAAAAAAGAAAAACCCTGTCTCTCACACACAAAGTGTCATTTTATAAAATGAAATAAAACATATTATCCCCCTCCAGATTTCCTCCCCAGCTAAACTTCAGTAGAATTCTCAATGATCCTTTATAATTTTTCCCTCTTTATTTATTTCTTTGTGGTTCTGTAGACTAAAATCAAGGGCTTGTGAATGGCAGGCAAATACAGGCAATTGTAAAAATTTTACAAATTAATCAGAAAATATATTTTGGCACTATAGGAGCTAAGAATGATCGAGGTAGATTTCAAGAAGACATCTTTTTCATAAAAATTCAAACCACTATAAAAAAATCTGTGATACTGTCTCAAGAATAAACAAAAAACCAAACAGAACTGACAGTTTAGCCCCACTTGGTCGCCAGCACTAAAAACCAAATGGAACTGACAGCTGAGCCCCGCATGGTTGCCAGCATGCATAGTCCCAGTTACTAGGGCCGCTTGAGTCAAGAAGTTCAACTCCAGACTTGGAAACGTAGTGAGATTCTCATCTCAATAAAATTGAGACTCTAGAAACAATCTTACACATTTATGGACACCTAATGCTCTATTTTATCTATATGACATTCATTCATTCACTGTATCATTCATTGAGACAAGGTCTTGCTATGTAGCTCCTGTTGTCCTCTAACTTACCATGTAGCCTAGACTGTCCTAACTCACAGAGATCCAACTGCCTCTGCCTCCAGAGTACTGGGGTTAAAGGTGTGAGCAACCATGCCTAGCTTTTTTTTTTTTAAGGTAGAACCTCTCTATGTAGTACAGGTTGACCCAGAACTTTCACTCCTCTGTCCTCAGTCTTCCGTGTGCAAAGACTTAACTTATTTTTTTGGAGTCCAGAGCCTCATGTGTACTGGGCAGCCATTCTATCACTGCTATACTGCAAACCTTAGCAGCCTTTTGTTTTTCTTTTAGTATGTATTCGGGGAGGGTACATGGACACACACACACACACATAGGCATGTGTGTGCAGGTCAAAGACAACCTTGGATGATGTCCTCAGGAACACTGCCCACTTCCTTTGAGACAGAATCTTTTCAACCTGAAGCTCACCAGTAGAGCTAGACTGACCAGCAAACCCTGGCTCGCCTTCCTGTCTCCACCTCCCCAGCACGTCCAAGCTCATGCCACCATGCCCGTATGTTTCTGTACCTCTGGGAATGGAACTCAGTTCTTCATGCTTGTGTGACAAGCACTTTACTGACTGAGCTCTCTCCCCAGTTCCCATGAACAGTCTTACAGTGGCTATTTCTGGATCAACTGGACATCTGTGCATATAAAAGAAAGAAAAAAGAAAGAAGGAAAAGTACTTTATCTTTTAGGTACACGCACACACACACACAAAACAAAAAACATTCTACTTGGATTTAAAAGCTAAAAGCTAAAAAAATTGAAGATACTAGAAGATAACAAATATCCCCTGAGCTTAGGGTAACAAAATATATAAATAGGACACATAAAGAACTGACTTTGGAGGAAATAGTTGGCACACTGGCTGTGAACTAGCAAACTTAAGCCGTAGGCCAGATCTGGCACCTGTTTTTTCGGATGGTTCTGTTGGAGCATGGCCACTCCCATTCATTTACATCATTTCTGAGGCAGACCTCACAGCCTGGCAGAGCTGAGCAGGGTCAGAGATTGTGTGGTTAACAAAGCCTGAACTATTTCCTTGTTGGCGCTTTTTAGAAACAGTTTGCCAGTCCTTGAATTAAACTAAATTAAAGTTAGGCGTATCAAATCATCATCAGGTGGCACAATCACAGAGGGAGAAAAATCTAAGTTTCAAGCTGGGGGAAACAAATACAGTTAGCAAAGGACTTCTGCCAAGGATAGCTAATGAATTCCTATAAATTAAGTTGGAAATTAAAAAAAACCTGAGTATAAATATGAGAAAAAGAATGAGCCAATGTATACACCAGAAAAAAAGAGTGACTAACGGATATAGTAAAATGTTCTCAGCCATATTAGAACATCAAACCAAGAGTTTCCAAACTGAAATCACAGAGAAAAAAATATGACCATCAAGAGATATATACTGTAGGGGATGGAGAGATGGTTCAGCAGTTAAGAGTGCTGGCTGTTCTTCCAAAGGCCCCGGGTTCAAATCCCAGCACCCACATGGTAGTTCACAGCTGTCTGTAATTCCTGTTCCAGGGATCTGACACCCTTGTACAGACATGCATGCAACACCAATGTACGTAAAGTAAAAATAAAGAAATTTAAAAAGAGAGAGAGAGAAACTCTATATACTCACCAGAATAACTGATACTTGGAAGACTAAAACTACTAAGCGGTGATAAAGACATGGAGGAAGAAATTGGAGAATTTACATTCTCTCTCACATGTGAGAGGTTGTATTAGTTTACTGTTCTGTTGCTATGATGAAACACCGTGACCAAAGGCAACTTAAGGAAAAGAAAGTTGCTGGGTAGTGGAGGCAGCACATGCTTTTAATCCCAGCACTCAGGAGGCAGAGGCAGTGGATCTCTGTGAGTTTGAGGCCAGCCTGGTTTGCAGAGTGAGTTCCAGAACAGCCAGAGCTACACAGACATCCTGTCTGAAAAGACGAGAGAGAGAGAGAGAGAGAGAGGGAGGGGGAGGGGGAGAGAGAGAGAGAGAGAGAGAGAGAGAGAGAGAGAGTTAATTTGGCTGATAACCATTAGCAATAAGAGTCATTCTTCGAGGGGAAATTTGGCAGTAAGCAACAGGCAGAGTAATAGGACCAGGAAGCTAAGAGATCATAGTTTTTCCTTCAAACAGGATGCAGAGATCTCAAACTGCAAGTAGGGTGAGGCTATATACTCTCAAAGGCCACCTCCACTGATGTGCTTCCTCCAGCACGGCCACACCTTCTAAACCTCCCCAACAGTGCCACCATCTGGAAGCCAAGTGTTCAAATGCCCGAGCCTATGCAGGACCTTCCTCATTCAAACAACTACAGATGGAAAACTAGCCCTCTTTCAAAAGTTATTTGGGGGGCTGGAGAGATGACTCAGCAGTTAAAAGCACTGACTGCTCTTCCAAAGGACCTGGGTTCAAATCCCCCCACTCAGGAAGCAGAGGCAAGTGGATCTCTGTGAGTTTGAGGCCAGCCTGGTCTACAAAGTGAGTCCAGGACAGCCAGGGCTATTACATAGAGAAATCCTGTCTCGAAAAGCAAAAATAAAAAATGAAAAGAAAAGTAATTTGGGCTAAGCTTGGTGGTTGTCCAAGCCTATACTTTTAGCTCTTGGGAGCAGATGCAGAATGATCAGGAGTTTGAGGTCAGCCTCGGCTCTGTGAGACCCTGTCTCACAAACACAGGACATGGGGACATGGCTCCCCTGGGATAGCATTTGCTTGCTATAAATGAGACCCTAGATTCAATCTCAGGATTGCATAAATTGGAAAGGACAGAACATGCCTGTAATCTGACATCTCCAAAAGCAGAGGTGGGAGTATTAGGCATTCAAGATCAGTCTCAGACACATAGAAAATTTGAGGTTAGCATGGGCTACATGCAACCCCCATCTCAAAAAAGAAAAAGAAAAACCACTGGGGCCAGCAAGGTGACTCAGTGGCATTTGCTGCCAAACCTGACCTGAGTTTGATTCCAAACACCCACATAGTGGATGGGCAGGCTTGACTCCAGAAAGTTGTCCTCTGATT
The DNA here is from genome assembly GCA_907164525.1 of Lophiomys imhausi. Classification (NCBI taxonomy): domain Eukaryota; kingdom Metazoa; phylum Chordata; class Mammalia; order Rodentia; family Muridae; genus Lophiomys; species Lophiomys imhausi. The sequence continues at coordinate 7,597,055 of CAJQZJ010032342.1, forward strand.
TCCACATATGTGCCCTCATGAGGGTGTACACACACACACACACACACACACACACACACACACACAC
>CAJQZJ010032342.1:7597221-7631127 GCA_907164525.1 Lophiomys imhausi
CACACACACACTCACACACACACACACTCACACACACATACACACTCACACACACACACACACTCACACACACACACACACACACACTCACACACACACTCACACACACACACACTCACACACACACACACACACTCACACACACACACAATAAATAAATACATATACTTTTCTAATAGAATTACTTCTAATTTTACTTACCTGTATGAGTGTGTGTATCTATGTGAGTTATATCACATGTGTATGGGTGCCCTTGGAGGCCAAAAGAAATCACCAGATCCTCTGGAGCTGTAATTGCAGATAGTCATAGGCCGCCTGATATAGGTGCTGGGCACTGAACTCAGGTTCTCTGGAGTAAATGCCCTTAACCACTGAGCCACCTTTCCAGACCCAATACTTTAAATTAAAAACAAGCAAAAAGCTGGGTGTGGTGGTACCTTTAATCTCAGCAGAGACAGGTGGATCTCTGAGTTCAAGGCCAGCCTGATCTACCTGGGGAGTTTCAGGACAGCCAGGGCTACCAGGTGAGACCCTGCCTCCAAAAAATCAAAAAAGTGTTTGGAGATTGAACTCAGGGTCTTGCATTCCTTAGGTAAGCCATCACCACTGAGGAATGTACCCTTGTCACCATTATACTTTAAGTATGTGAGTACATGTATGTGCACCATGTTCATTCAGTGTCCACAGGGGCAAGAAGTTGTTGGATCCCTTGGAACTGGAGTGAAATGCAATCTAGAGACTGAACCTGGACCCTAGAGAGAGACTGAACCTGGATCCTAGAGAGAGACTGAACCTGGATCCTAGGGAGAGACTGAACATGGATCCTAGGGAGAGACTGAACCTGGATCCTAGGGAGAGACTGAACCTGGATCTTAAGCAAAAGCAGTCAGGGATCCCAACTGCTGAGCCATCTCTTCAGCCCCAGCTATAGAATTCTTGCTTGCAGAGCTGTCACAGCATCCTTGGCTCAGGAACCACCAAAGGCCAGTAGATCCCTCAGGTCGTATTTCCTAATGCCCCTGAGAGACACTCTTCTGGGTTAGGAAACATTCCCTTTGGACTCATCATGACCCATATTCAGAGCTGGGAACAGTGTTGTCAAAGCCCCAAGTTGACTTTATAAGAAAAGAATGCTTGGTGGCTCTAGGGAGGAAACCACAAAGGCTTTGTTGAACTTAAGAAAGCTGGGACCACAAAGGGAGCCATCACTCACCCCCTTTTGTCTGACTCAGTTGTCTTTTCCGGTATCTTCCAAGTCACGTAGCTTGTTCAGTTAGTAAAAAACATGGGTTTCATTTGCTTTGCTTGTGAGAATTGGTAAGACTGGAAAGGACTGGTGAGTTCCTGCTTATTTTCAAGTGGTATCTTTTTTTAAATGTCTTTATTGTTTTTAAAAATTGCACATTTGTGTGTGTGTGTGTGTGTGTGTTTAAGCATGAGCATATATGAGCTCTCACTTGTACATACTGAACGTCAAAGGACAACCCACAGGAGTTGAGTTCCTCTTCCCACCATGTGGGCTCTGGAAATTGATCTCAGGCTTAACAATATGTTCCTTTACCTGTGCAGCCATCTTGCTGGCTGAGTTATGTCTTAAGTGTCTATAAAATTGTTCCTTCTCATACTAGAGGAAAGTGACCTGCCCTTTGATTTTGTGAGAGCACAAGGCTCCCGATTACTGATGCTAAAGACCAACACGGGAGACGGTTTGGTAGTGGGTGACAGATTCTCATGGTGGTCTAAAGTGCAGCTACTAGAAATGTTCTTACATGCATGAGGCGTGGGGTTCAATTCCCAGCACTGGAGAAGAAAAAGACAAAGAAAAGAGCAGACTGGGGATACAGCTCAGTGGGTAAGCTCCTTGCCTAGCTTTCAGGAGTCTGGGTTCAATCCCCGGGAGCCGTAAACTGGATGTGGTAGTGCACACCTTAACAACAGCGCTCAGGGGGCGAAGGCAGGGAGATTAGAAATTTAACGTCATCCCTAGGTGCCTAGTGGATTCCAGACCAGCCTGAGTGGGCTATAAGACCCTCTTTCAAAAAAGCAAGAAGTGGGGCCCGAAAGATAGCTCAGCAGGTAAAGTGCTTGCCAAGCAAGCATGAGGGCTAGAGTTCAGATCCCCCAGACCGACCAACGGGAAAGCTGGAGGAGGTGGTAGTGCAGGTGGAAAGCAGAGGCAAGGGGTCCACAGAGCAAGCTATTGAATCCGAATGGTGACTCCAGACTCAACAAGAAACCTTTGCCTCAATATAGGTGACTGAGAGATATGGGGAACACACTTAGTGTCAACCTCAGGCCTCCACATGCTCGTACACAATATGCATATGCACCTACATCCATGCAAACACACATGCATGTACTCACACTGTATGCATACATATATACACACACATAAGAGAATAAGAGGCTAGAGAGGTGGCTCAGCATAATTGCCTGTAACTCTAATTCAAAGGACTCTGGACTCTGAAGGTACTTGTATCCACACATGCACACCCCCAAAACACAGATGCGCATGTACACACATATATACATAATGAAAAGTTAAAAAAGAATATGAGAAGAAATAGCAAACAACCTTGGTGATGGCAGTGATGGCTTGGGACACAACAGAGTGCTAGAACATTACAGAAAGTAAGTAAAGGACACGGTGACAGTAGGAAACATGAGCAAATCTGGTGGAGGACCGAAAGATGGTTTGCAAAAACTAAAAAGAGCTGTCTTAAAGTAGGGAGTGGTTTTGGGTTTTGTTTTCCTTTTCTCAAAATGATTCCTGAAATGGTTATGTGGCCTTTCCTTTGGTGATAAGTCAAAATAAGAAGTGACTTTTTTTCGAGGCCAGCCTGGTCTACAAAGTGAGTCCAGGACAGCCAGGGCTACACAGAGAAACCCTGTCTCGAAAAAACCAAAAAATAAAAAAATAAAAAAAAATAAAATAAAAGAAGTGACTTTTTTTCACCTGAGAAATCTTACTTTCCCCCTCTAATATAGTGCCAGTTGCCCGTCTGGACTCTGATGAAGTTTTGCAGAGCAGAACTCACTGCAAAGGGCGTAAGGTCGGGGACCCTGGCTTCTGTTTCCAGCCCCGTGGACAGGCGGGGGCTGTGGAGCTCATGCCCGTCTTTCAAGCTTTGCCCATCTCCGAAGCCGGGATCCCTTCTGCTTGCTGCTGCCCCTGTCATGTTTAACGATGAGTGTGATTTAGGCCTGGGAGGGACTTGAAGGGTGGTGTGAATTTGGTTCTTCAGGGTTCGCACTAAAAGCGTGGTGCGGTAGCGCATACCTGTAATCCCAGAGCTGGGGATGCACCGACGGAAAAGATTTTAAGTTTTTGAGGCCAGGGCCAGTTAGGCTTCCCTTGTAAGAGCCTGACAACTTGAGTCTGAGCCCCAGAGCCCATGTGAGAAGCCAGGTGTGGTAGCACACATCCATCATCTCAGAACTACCTCCTATGGCAAGACGGGAGTCAGAGACAGGAGAATCACATAGAACCTCACGGGCCAGCTATCCTGAAGAACAAAGTGCAGCGGGAACAGCCAGAGGGACCTGCTTCAGAATTAAGGTAGGAAGTGAGAACTGAACCCAGGAGAGCTGGCTTCAGATCTCCATGGAACAGGTGCCCCGCCGATCACCGTACACACGAACAATAAATGCAATTAAAAGAGGCCAGCCTGGGCCACGTATTGAGTCCTTGTCTAAAAAGAAAACATCTGGAACGCCTTCCCTCCCAACAGCCACCTCCAAGCTGTCTTCAGAGTCTTACCACCTACACACTTCTCTACGGAGGAATCAGGTGCACTGAGCACTGGCTCCTGGCTGTTGAAGGCTTCCTTCGTGTTTATTTATTTATTTTTTTTTTTTGGTTTTTCGAGACAGGGTTTCTCTGTGTAGCCCTGGCTGTCCTGGACTCACTTTGTAGACCAGGCTGGCCTCGAACTCACAAAGATCCGCCTGCCTCTGCCTCCCAAGTGCTGGGATTAAAGGCGTGCGCCACCACCGCCCGGCTTCCTTCGTGTTTATAAAAGACTACAGGTTGAGTCACAGCTCTGACTTGTCTCTGCTGTCATTTCCCTATATCTCTGGTCAGTTCGCAGGTACACTTATTTTCTGTTTTTCACGGGGCGGCGGGGGGGGGGGGGGGGGCTGGAAGCATGCAGAGATTTGAGATTTGGGGGGGGGGAGGGGATGTGGTTTGCCTTGTTTTGATTCTGGGGACTGTCACACTGAGCCCCACCCTTACTGTAGAAGCTCTTGAGCAATCCGTACAAAGCAAGCTCTGGAGCAATCTGTATAAAGCAAGCTCTGGAGAGACACCCTCACCCAGTGTCCACCTGCTTCTACCCTAGGGAACTGAAGGAATGGGGGGTGGGGGAGGCTCCTACACTGCCTTAAAATACTGAACCTTTTGTTTCCCAGGAGGGATACCTGGTCCACCTGCTGGCACAGCTAATTCAACTGCTTTGTTTGGGCTTTTTCTGGAATTAAAAGAACTTTTTCTGTTTACTCAAGTGTTCTGTATCAGGTAGAATCAGATCTGTGCTTTACAAAAAACCAGGACATCAGTCACCCTTGTGACTTTTGCTTACCAGCCCTGCCCTCCAGCAAATCCAACCCTGATAGTAGAGTCTCTTCACTTTCTGTCCCTAAACCTGTCAACTTCCTGTTTTCTTTTAAAGCCCAATAGCAAAACCTTATTTTACAAAGCACATATGGTGGGTTTTTCTGTGCTATGTATTTCCAATCAATTCATATTTTAATGTTTGTCAGCTGGTGCTCCAGGCACTCACGTGGCTTAAATGTGACGGCAAGGTTCCTATACAGAAAGAGTGTCACTGACTAAAACCCTATGTCCAGGTAGCACGCGGCAGGTTCTGACCTTGATCTCTGCAGCCAGCGGTAATCCAAACCATCTGTGCTCAATGAAAGCCTCAGATCTCTCGGGCATTTCCTTCCTCTGATTATAACTGTGATTCTCCACAGAGCTCAGAGAGAAGCAGTCAGGCAAACTGGACCGGCTCGGGTGCCAGGGTGGCTCAACACAGAGAAAGAAACCCCACTTCCTGTAACAGCTTTTGCTCAGCTTAACAAACCTTGAACTTTCAATGATTTTGATCTCCACTACTGCCCAGAGGGCTTGAAGAGAAAGCTTTCATTTATGGAACCAGAGTCAGGCAAAATTATGAGGTTAAATTTGTCCTGGATACCTTATATCTCTCATTTTCTCATTTCCTCTTGGCCTGCTCTGCCTGCCACTTTTTATGCTCTCGGAAGTGTTTGCTCCAGAACTCCCTTCCCCCTCCAGTCACAAGACAGACAGACAGACAGACAGAGGCCGGCAATGTACATGATTTGGTTTTAGAGTACTTGCCTAGCACCCTTGAGGCCCTGGGTTAAATCCGCAGAACTACCTAAACCATGTGAGGCAGAATTTAGGAGGTGAAGGTCATATGAAAAAGTCAAGGCAATCCTCGAGGAGGCCAGTGTATGCTACACAGTACCGTGGCTCAATACAAACCAAGGCCGGCAAGATGCTCCGTAGGTAAAGGAGCTCGCCATACAAAGTTGATGGCTGAAGTTACATGGTGGCATGAGGGAATAACACATCAAACACACACTAATGATAAATAGGATAATTTGGGAAAAAAGAGAAAGTCAATGTTCTATTTTTAATTTTTTGTTTATTTTTATTTTTTGAGTATGGTATAGTTGAATTATTTTTCTGGGGGCTTGTTACACCCCTTTAGACCATTTATTTGGTCTAACAAATATCAAGTATTTCACACAGAAACACTGTATTTTATTAATAAGCTATAGGCCCTATGGTAGGCAGAATCTGAGCTATACTAATCCTACCACCTTTAAAACCTGCATAAATGGCTGTCACTTGACAATCGTGACTCCAAGGTGGCTTATGCTCCTTCAGCATATCCTCAGAGCAAGCTCCTCTTGGCCATGTGCTCCTGTTCCATCCTGTCTAATGGCAAGCGCCTTCCTCCTCTCTGTTCTTCCTTCCCCCCTGGTCTCTTTCTTTTTTTTTTTCTTTTTTTTCTTTTTTTTTGGTTTTTCGAGACAGGGTTTCTCTGTATAACAGCCCTGGCTGTCCTGGACTCACTTTGTAGACCAGGCTGGCCTCGAACTCACAGAGATCCGCCTGCCTCTGCCTCCCAAGTGCTGGGATTAAAGGCGTGCGCCACCACTGCCCGGCCCTGGTCTCTTTCAAGACCCACCACCCAGTTCTAAGTCTTGCCTTCGTATCTTCTCTCTGCCCAGAAGGCTGTCAGCAACTTTTATTAACCAATTAGAGACAATTGGGAGGCATTCTTTACATCACACTGATACAGGGGATGGTTCAATATTTGTAATAATGCCTATGTCCAGGTGGTAGCCAGATCTCAGGGCACAGAAATCAGCATCTGAAAACAATGCACAAGGCCCTCCTCTGACAGTAGGGTGTTTTGCCTGCACGTGTGTAGGCACATCACATACATGCATGCACTTTCCACACAGGGCAGAAGATGGCGGTGGGTCCCCTGGCACTGGAGTTACCTAGTGAGCTACCATGTAGGTGCTGATAGCTGAACCCAGATCCTCTGGAAGAGCGGCCAACCCTCTTAACTACTGAGCCATCTCTCCAGTCCTGAAGTTCCGTTTGTTACTACATTTCTCTCTCTCTCAGCAACCCTACATCTTTAGAACTATGACCTCCCCATGAATTCCAAAGGTAGTGTTTGTGACAAATCCATTCAAGAGTTGGTTTTAGTCCATTTTCCGTTGCTATAATAAAGCACCCGAGACAGGTGATTTATAAACAATGGATGATTATTTGCCTTGTGGTTTTGGAGACTGGCAAGTCTATGAACAAGGCACCAGCATCTGCTTGGGATCTGGTGATGTCTGTCTTGTACAAGAAGTGCATCATAGGGCAAGACAGCAAGCAAGCTAGCTCAAGTCTCTCCTCTTGTACTAAAAAGCCACAAAAGCCATGATTGGTGTCCTACCCTCAAGAGGTCCTCTAATCCTAATTATTTCTCAAAGGACCTGCCTTCACAGCCATTAACATAATTTTGGTAGTTGATTGTTTTCTTCTTCTTTTTTTTTTTGGTTTTTCGAGTCAGGGTTTCTCTGTGTATCCCTGACTGTCCAGGACTCACTTTTTAGACCAGGCTGGCCTCGATCTCACAGAGATCCGCCTGCCTCTGCCTCCCAAGTGCTTTGAATAAAGATGTGCGCCACCCCACTGGGCATGGTGATTGATTTTTTTCAACAATACATCTTTATCTTAAATTTATTTATTTGTTTATTATTTTGTGGCAAGCACGTTTGTATGTATGATTTGTGCATGGGATATGTGTGTGAATCCAGGAGCAGATGCTATAACATACATGTGGAAATCAGAGAATGACTCTTCAGAAGTGTCATTTGTTGCCTTGGGGGTTAGAGTTGAGTAATAACACAGAGTTCTAATGAGAAATATCAAAGACTGAGCGAATTTCAGGGCAGGGGGCTATGGTTGGGCTGGAGCCTGGCAACCACTTCATGCCTCTAGAAAAACACAGTATTTTTTTAAACCGGGTTCTTCAGCAGGCTGGAAATTGCCAATCTCAGCCTAAGGACACCAATGGACATTTGTTGGATGACTTGAGAAACCCATGACCATAAAGACTGACTGGACAGGTCATGAGTGGACATCTGTAATCCCAGATCTCAGAATCAAGAGGTCAAGCGACTTTGAGGCCAGCCTCCAGCAAATGGAGGCTGACTGGGCGCCAGGCTCCAGAAACAACTGGGTAACAGTGTGCTTTTTCTCAGGCTTAAGATTTCTAGAACAACGCCCAACCCAGATGCAGCACGTGGAAGGGGGGAGGAGCCTCCTTCCCAAGGCTCCGTCTGCACTCTTGCTGCGCGTCTCACTGGATGGGTTGTTCACAGCAGGCTTAGTGGTCATGCCCACAAAACCTCTTGTACCCATCGTCTTACTTGATCTAGTGTAGAATTTTATGAACTAAGCCTTTTGATTCTGGTAAAAGAAACAAAAAGTCAGGTATGGTGGCGCACATCTGTAGTCTCGGCACTTGGGACCCTCTCACCTAAAATAATAAAGGAATGAAAGGAAAGACACACACACACACACACACACGGACACACACACACATGTATACACACATACGGACACACACAGACACACACACCCATGGACACACACACACAAAGATCAGGAGATGACTCAGCAGGTGAAAGGTCTTGCTACCAAATAACTTGAGTTTTGTCCCTGGAACCTACATGGCAGAAGGTGGGAACAGAGTCCTGGATGTTGTCTCTCATTCCCAGAGGCTTGCATACAAGCCGCCACATACACAGAAAGGAAGAAATGGAAGAAGGAGGGAGGGAGGGAGGAAAGAAGCACAAAGTCCTGGGTTCAATCCCTAGCTCTGCCTAAACCAGGTGGAAGGAAGAAGGGTGGGGAGGGAGGAAGGGAGGAAGCAAATTCCCTGTAAGCTACTCTCCAGATACAATCTGTCTCTGATTACATTACCAACGGGAGCACTATGACTTTGATTTGCAGATGAGAAAACTAAGATTCAAGAAAAGCAAATACTTTACTCAAAGCCACACAGCTAGTAAGTGAAATGTTCCACCCTCAATTCATGTGCTCTTTTAAGTGTAACTTCTTTTCTCTTAATTTAATTTAAAATAATAGTTGAACAGCAAGGTGAGGGAGATGGCCCTACAAGCATGAAGGAGTTCACCAGCACCCATGTAGAAAGTCCCCCTCACTGCACCCACTCTCAGCCCTGGGGAGGCAGAAACAGAAGGACCCTGGGAGCTTGCTGCTGGCCAGCTAGTCTCCTAACCGGCAAACCCCAGATTTGGTGACAAACCATTTCTCAAAAAAGAATAAAGTGGATGATAGAATAGCACATCCAGTGTTGATCACTGGCAAGCACCGGTAAGCCCCCACGTGAACACACGTAAACGCGAGTATACTGCACACACGCATGAGCACACACATGCACACGATACTCACACACACATACACAAGACACACACAGACACATAGACACACTCACACACACATACACAAGACACACACACAGACACAGACACACATGCACACACACACGCGTGCACGTGCACACACACACACACACAGATGTGTATTGTCCTCTGAGCTGGTTTTTATGTTGTACCCCCACACTTTTGTTTCTCTCCTGGTAGCAGCAGCTGCGTGTGGAAGCAGTGACTAATAATTTGAGGATGACCTTGGGTGGCTAATTTATGTATAAAATGTCATGCTGCCTGGCCAGAGAATTCCCATGTGGAATGTAAAGTACTCTATTTAATTTAAAAGACCTTGGATTAGACAGTGGATTCCCATCTTCAGGATTAACGTGTCTGAGCCTGGTGGTGTCACCATGTCCCTCTCTGGGTCTCCTTTGGAGTAAAGAACAGATGCTTCGAGGACATGGGCTGGGATCTCACTGGCATTCTCCAGGCTGCTGTGGTTCCATTCTTGTGGCTTCTGTAGTAGGATGCAAGGCCCTTGGTTTGCTCTTAGGATTCCACCCACTTCCACCAAGTAACTGAAGAAAGTGGAAACGAGGCCAACAAAACTTCACATCTCTAACCCTAGCATTCAGGAGACTAGACAGAAGGAGGTCACCAGTAGGAGTCCCATGCCAGCCTTGGCTACAGAGTGAGTTCCTCTGGGGCTAGAGTAAGTAAGATCCTGCCTTGAGAAATAAAACAAGACAAATGCAAAACCAGCAACAGGAACAGCAAAGAGATAGAAAATGGAAACTATCACCAGAGGTATTAGTCTACATGCAAAGTGGAGGCAGGAGGGTCAAGAGCTAAAGGTCATCCTCAGTTACCCAGGGGATTCAAAGTCAGACTAGAAAGAAAGGAGGGGAAGAAAGAGAGAGAGAAAGACAGAAAGGAAGAAAGAGAAAGAAGAAGAAAAGAAAATATGGCAGTTTTGTTTTTGCTATTGCTAAATATATTTCATGGATGTTGGTTTTGCAACTCAGTATTTCTCAAGATCATTTGACTGATTGTTGGTATTAACTAATTAACATCCCTGCTGTATCTTCAGGTCCCTGTTCTCACCAAAATAAACTCATACCTTACGACACCTGGAAAGAACATTATTCCAAGGTCTGCTCATGAGGCTGGGGAGAATAAGGAGGAAGTAGTGGCAAATCACAAAAGAATATTTCTCTATATTTGAGTTTTTACTGTTCTGAGGGTCAGAATAGGAAAGTGAACCACTGGATTTTCTTGACATTTTTTCTTTTCTTTCTTTCTTTTTTTTGTTTTGTTTTGTTTTATTTTTGAGACACAGTTTCTCTAGCCCAAGCTAGCCTTGAACTTTGTTGTGTGGCAAAACTTTTCTTGGGGAGATGCAACACACCCCAGTGAGGGAGCCCGTGACAGACCAAAGTACCACCAAGGTCCAACTTGGTGAACCAATGAGTTTTATTGGGGTTATTCACAGGAATATGGGTGACGAGTTACTTTCAGGAGACGAAATGACTCAAAGACAGCTGCATCACCAAAGCCCAACCCAGCATAGGTGACAAGCTCACAAAACTGGGAACCTGGAGCACACTACACAGTCTGCAGGCAGCTCAGCAGGTTGGAAAGTGTCCCTTCCAAGTGACTCAGCTGGTCTAAATTTCTTCCAGAAAGCTGGTCTAGTGTCAGAGTCTTTCAGTTCGGTTTGTCTCAGAGGGACTCCAGCTTTTATTGCTTACTCTGGCAGGGAGGGGCCTAGTGAATCTGTTCGGTTTCAGGGACTTCCTGAAGCTGTCTTGAGTTGTTTGCCTTCTTGCTTAAGGAGCTTTTCCTGCAGGATGGAATACTTCAATATCGGAGGAAACTGTTACACAACAAACTTGCTAAAGAGCAGGATGTCCTTCAACTTCTGATCTGGCTGCCCTTACCTTAGAGTGTTGGGAATACAAGCATGTACCTCCAACCCTGGTTTACTCAGTGCCTGAGGTTGAACCCACAGCCTGTGTTTTTCCAGCTGAGTTTCAACTCACTTGTAGCCTGTTTACATAAGACAGAGTTGTTGGAAGCTGTATAGAATCACGATTAGTGATATTCCTATTGGACTGTGGAAATGACCAAGTGGATAAAGGTCCTTGACAACCTGAGTTGGTTGCCTAGGACTCACACGGTGGAAGGGGAAAAACAACGCCCAGAAATTGTCCCCTGACCTCTACTTTTGCACTGTGGCATGTCACTCCCAAATCAAATACAAAATAAATGTAAAAACAAAAACAAACAAACAAACAAAAAAAAACTCCACCATGATTATGTATATATGTTTTTATTTTAAATATATTTTGCTTCTAAATTGTATTATAATTATTAAATTGTATTATTGTTGTGTGTGTGTGTGAGTGTGAGCGCGCACATTCCACAGCATGCTCCACAGAGGCCAAAGGACGATGTTCAGGAGCTGGTCTCTCCTTCCACCTTGTTGAGGTGGCAGGAGCTCTCTTGTGTCTGCCAGCTGCCAACTGCAGGATAGCCGGCCCTAGATTTCCAGGCAGTTCTCCTGCCTGCACCTCCCTCCTGCCTAGTACTGGGATTATTAACAAACGCTACTCTATCCAGTTTTTGTGTTGTTTTTATAATGTGAATTTCAAGGATCAAACCAAAGTCACCAGATTTACATGCCAAGTACTTCTACATGATGAACCATTTTGAAGGGTCCTGTTTATATGTTTCTTAAAACTGGGGATCAAACCTGGAACTTTGTAGATGTAGACCTGTGGCTCTCAACCTTCCTAATGCTGCAACCCTTTAATACAGTTCCAAGCGCTATGGTAACCCCTCCACCATAACATTATTTTCGTTACCACTTCATAACTGTAATTTTGCTACTGTTATGAATTGTAATATAAATATCTGATATGCAGGATATATGATATGAGACACCTGGGAAAGGGTCATTCGAGCCCCAGGGGGTCTCAACCCACAGATTGAGAAACATGTTGTATATACACTAAGCAAAACTGAACTACTGTCTCAGTTTTGTTACTACTTTCAGGGGCTGGAGAAATGGTTCTGTGATTAAGGGAACTGGCTGCTTTTCCAGAGGGCTCAAGTTCAATTCCCAGCAACCAAATGGTAGTTTACCACTGTCTGCAACTCAATAAAATAAAAATAAAGCATTAAATAAACTACTTTTGCCGGGCCTGGTGGAGCATGCCTTTAATCCCAGCACTCGGGAGGCAGAGGCAGGCGGATCTCTGTGAGTTCAAGGCCAGACTGGTCTACAGAGTGATTTGAGGACAGCCAAGGATGCACAGAGAAATCTTGTTTCAAAAAACAAAAAAATAAAACAACAACAACAAAAACCTTTCAGTGGGATCAAAATGTTTACCTTGTAATTTCTAATAATGTTTACATGACTTATTCAAAAATATTGCTATAATCCTAATTGTAATAAAACTTGATGTAAAAATAAGAAATCATTATACTACCATTTGAAATACAATTAAACAGTTTTTCACTAAAACTAAATGTGTTATATAAAGAACAAAAGACAAGTTGTGAATTTACATTAGAAACCAGTTCTCTTTTTCCCACTAAAAATATCAGAGGAAATGGGTATGGAGACTCACACCTGTAATCCCAGTACTTTCGAGGCGGAGGCAGGAGGACCATGAATTCAAGGATGGCCTTAGCTACATAGCCAACCCCTAGGCTAGCCTGGGCTTTATGCTTGAGACCCTGTTTCAAGCAAAATAGAGAAAAGAAGAAATTACAGCAGTGGAATATTCACAGACATCCCTCTACAATCAATACTAGAAACACCAGTTGTACAGTTAAGGCCTCCCATAGCAATGAGAGCAAACATGAAAACATTTGGGTATTCTGGTTATCGTCTATAGTCATTCTCCCAGAAAGATAGGATATTCTTGAGAAGTCAGCCTGCTCTGCATTAATACATCTGTGATTATTATGAGCACTGACTTAGCAGTTCAAGTCTCTTTAGGAAGCAGCGAGATCAAGACTGCACACACACACACACACACACACACACACACACAGCTTGAGCAAGCACTGTGTTCCCCGTGATTACTTTGTAGACACAACCCTGTGAGCTGGACTTGCAAATAAAGGGGAGGAGACACCTTTCATTTCATTTAAAAAGGAGAACGATGGGAAACACATACTAAGAGGTTTTTAACTCGTTCTAGACTGTTCATTACGTATAAAATGGAGGGTTTGGAGGTGATCTTTCTAAACAGTACCACCTATGAAGTAAAACCTGAAATGTGAATTGCAGACGTACCTTCACATTAGTCTCCTCTGTAGTCTGTATGTGACTTTCAGTGTTAGTTCAGCTGTGATGCGGAGATAGACTTATCTTCAGCAACACTCAGTTTCCCACCTGTGAAGAGGAAGTAATTACAGGCTCTTTAGCTAAGATAAGTACATGAGAAAGTGCGGGGAGCATTTTAAAAAGTGTGGCCCAAGACACATGGAGCTGTCATTATTACGCTCTGCTATTTCATTTCTCCATGTGGAGATGCAGCCGTTGGCGGGAGTGCCCCTCAATGGCCTGGCAAAGCTCTATCTTTAAGATGTTAAAAGAAGTTTGAAGATGAAAGGACGCCTCGTGTTTCTTTGCCCGGGGCCTGGATCAAGTGGGTGATGGGCTGTGGTTGTTCTCCTTTCCCAACTTTTTATTCAAAAAGCTCACACAGCATGGATCACCAGGTAGAGGTGCCTGCTGCCAAGCCCGTGAGTGACCTGACCACCAAAGTTCACACACGCACACACACGCACACGCACACACATGCACACACATACAAACACATGCACACACGCACATACACACCCACACCCATCCCACACACACATATGCACACACTCACCCATACCCACACCCACACATACACACCCATGCAAACATGGACACACATAGACACTGACACCCCCCACACACATGCATATACACACATGCACACACACATGCACAATTCCAAATAGCTAGTATGAAGGCAAAGAAGTTATTAAAGTAAGAGAGGAGCCAGACAGCTGACCTTCACGTGGAGCTTAGAGCTACAGGGGTTTCTGAGACAATGGGAAGTAATAGTCTATGAAAAAGTTTAGGGACTGGAGGTAACAAAACAGCGACTGTGAGACAGATGAACTCTCCCAGGGGACAGTCACCTGTGGTCATCTGTCTAGATCAAATGTCCTCTTCCCTGGGGGCAAAGTTCCTCCTACAGAGAAAGAGGGTCATGGCTGTATGTGCACTGACTATTGATATATAAAAGATAGAAGTTTCTCTTATAAAAGGTTAGTTTTTCAGAACCATTTCTTTCTTTTTTTTTTTTGGTTTTTCGAGACAGGGTTTCTCTGTGTAGCCCTGGCTGTCCTGGACTCACTCTGTAGACCAGGCTGGCCTTGAACTCACAGAGATCCACCTGCCTCCACCTCCCAAGAGCTGGGAATAAAGGTGTGCGCCAGTACTGCCTGGGTTCACGTAAGTCTTTTTAAAAGGCTCCGATGCCAATATCAGTATACGGAGATTGTTGGGAATTCTTTTTATGGTTGTATAATATTTATTTTAACCAATTGACTGACGGTGGATTTTTGGTGGTTTCTAATTTTTATTATAACTTTAACATTTTTAATTGCATTTTACTTAGTGTGTGTGTGTTACCATGGCGTGTGTGTCAGTACCACAGGACAATCTGTGGGATCAGTTCTCTCCTTCTACCACTGGTTTTGGGGCGTGGAGTCAGGTTGTCAGGCTTGCTGCTAAGTGCCTCTATCCGCGGAGCCACCTTGTGACCCTGTTTTTATTATTGCAGGGCTGGGGGTCTCATGCATGCTAAGCTAGTGCTCTCTGTTAAAAATAACCGTACCAGCTGAGTACAGTGGTGCATGCTGTAATCCTGGCACCCTAGCACTAGGGAGGCTGTGTGGAGCACATAAGTGGCCGTCCACACACTTAAAGGGAAAAACACAATCATTGCGTCATTTACATACAATGGACTTCACCCTCTTCAGGGTGGAGTTCAACAACAGCTGCTATGCAAACACACAATGTGGTCACCATGACCACAATCAAGATTTCAAGCAGTTCCGGGGGTTGGAGAGATGCTAACTGTTTAGAGCACTTGTTCTTCCAGAGGACCAGAGTTCGATTCCTAGCAATGACGTCAGGCAGCTCTGAGCGGTGTATAGCCTCAGCTCCATAAGATCTGACACCTTCTCCTCAGGCATGTACACACACATGCCTTCTGACTCGGCCTATTATATTTTGTCATGCTGCTGCATCTTCTTTACAGCCATGATTTAATGCAAACATTTCTTTCAACAGTCACCTCATAACTGTCTTTCATGCTTCTGTTTGTTTTGCTGTGCTGGGCATTGACCCCAGGGCCTGGGCACGCTAGGCAGCCACTGTACCTCTGGGCATTGACCCCAGGGCCTGGGCATGCTAGGCAGCCACTGTACCTCTGGGCATTGACCCCAGGGCCCTGGCATGCTAGGCAGCCACTGTACCTCTGAGCCACATGTGCTGAAGACAAAATAAATTATACATTTACATTATAAAATTATACATTATTAAAGCTTGAATATATATGATGGGAGGGATGAAGACACATTGTTATCATTCATATAAAAATTTTTTTCTGGAATACACAAGACTGTTTCAAAAAATAAATAAATAGGCCGGGTGTGGTGGTGCACACCTTTAATCCCAGCACTCGGGAGGCAGAGGCAGGCGGATCTCTGTGAGTTCGAGGCCAGCCTGGTCTACAAAGCGAGTCCAGGACAGCCAGAGATACACAGAGAAACCCTGTCTCGAAAAACCAAAATAAATAAATAAATAAATAGGAAATAAAGAAAAGAAAAGACACTATCCTGGTACAGGATAAATTCCTTTCCTGGTACAGGAGAAGAGAAAGTTTTTATTCGTAGAAACTTCCTTTTTTTTGTTATTGTTGTTGGTGTTGCTAGCGATTGAATGGACCTGCACATGCTAATAGCAAGCTACAGCTCTGAGCTCCACCCCAGTCCTAGGAAAGATTCATGTACACTCTATTTTTGGACGTTCTCCTGAGTGTGCTGCTGCTCTCCAATTGCTTTCAGCTCAAAATATTCCTCATACCAGCGCCGCATATTTTAGAGTGGCATATTTTGGAGTGAATGCTTCGCCCGTCTTAGAAGCATGTTAGAAATAGCAAGCCTACCCAGTTTCTTTAGAAATGGCCCCTTTCGATCCTGCTCCCTCCGTGTGTGGTTTGCCCCACACATCTTCAAATGAAAAAAAAGAGGAGGAGGAGGTTTGCTTTTGACATCAGTCAATGCTTAACAAAGGTCAAGAACCTGGAGTGGTGTTTCCCAATGGCCAGCCAGAAGCCATCTTCTGCGCTGTAGGTTGCTGTGATAAACAAGGGAAGTTACCCAAGCTGCGGGCACAGCTTGTCTGTGCCTGTCAGGTGCCCTTTCGACACAGCCCCTATCCACGGGGCCAACGCGGTTCTTCATGTCATGTGCTGACTCTTTCCAAATTCCCGGTAGAGAAAGTCTTACTTCCTCGGTGTAGTTTCAGAAACTTGGCTTTCAACGTGTCTCGTCAACTCTTCTATAACAATTTTAAAATTTTCAACAAGCGGCTGGAGTGGGGTTGAGGAGTGGAGGCCTGGGTGACTTTTAATCCCAGCCCTGGGGAGGCAGAGGCAGGTGGATCACTGTGAATTTGATGCCAGTTTAGTCTACATGGTGAGTTCCAGGTCAGCCATGAACTCCTTATATAATCTGGGCTAGCCTCCAACTCATCCTCCTCCTCTGGGCTGGCCTCCAACTCATCCTCTTTCTTTTGACTGCTGGATTACAGACAAATGCTACCAAGTCTGGTTTTTCAATAATTGTTCTTTTTTTCCTCCTCTTTTTTCTATGTCTCTCCCTCCTTCTTTGTGCTGGCTTTTGAACCCAGCCAGACCCTTCCACACATTAAACATGTGCTTTATCTCAGAGCTACATTCAAACCCTACACACTTTTCTTCCTAGTTCTTCCAGTTTTACATTTTATGTGTATGAGTTTGCGCTTGTGTTTTGCAAGTGACCTCTCTTCTCCCATCTGTCCCTCTTATTTCAGACAAAAAGTGTCATCTCCTCTGAAGGCTTCCCAGACCGAATCTTATCATGTTCTTTTGATCTTTATTTTATATTTTGATAGACTCTTAAAAGACATATTGATTGGCTAATTACAGACAATCTGACATTATGATATAATTTTCCCAGGCAAATTACAAGGTTTTGGAGGGCAGGTACCAATTTAGTACTTCTTTTATGACTTGCCTGTTCCCCTTGTTCTATGGATCTAGTGAGGCGTCTGCACTTGAAGCAGTGAAAGGGCCGATGGCCTGTCCCATGAGCATCCACAGCAGCCAATCAGAGCACCCTGCTGACCTGCCTCCCCTAGGCAGGACCCGGATGTTGGATGTGGATGATTTGTGCTGCTTAATTTAAGCGGGCCCTAGGCAGCCTTCAGAGAATCTGTAGCCACTGTGACCCCTCTCCTTGTAAGAAGGAAACATTATGTCTCCAGAGTACTTGTCTTCAACAAAACATGTCTGCTCAGCCGGTCGTGGTGGCGCACGCCTTTAACCCCAGCACTCAGGAGGCAGAGGCAGGTGGAACTCTGTGAGTTCGAGGCCAGCCTGGTCTGCAGAGTGAGTTCCAGGGCAGTCAGGGATACAGAGAGAAACCCTGTCTTGAAAACACAACTACAACAAAAAAACCCCCAAACGAAAACTTACCTATTCACCTGAAGCTGTTGCCCAAAAATAGAATCCGTGGATGGTGATGTCTACCTGAGGACCCCATGTGTTTCACAGCTGAAGCTGTGGGAATTTCCTGCTGTGGGAATGAGCCAAAACCACTGACAAATATCTCAGAACGAAAAGAATTCAGAATCATCCTGCCTGGCCAGAATAAGGGCTGGTTAGTTAATGGCCCTTAGCAGGTGCATGTGGAGCAGGAGGGACTTATGGTAGAAGGACCAATCAAAGTAAGCATTGGAAAGCTAGGCTAAAGGAGCACATAGCTGTACTCCTAGCACCCAGAGGGCCGAAGCAGGAGAATCCCAAGTTCAGAGCCAGCCTGGACTACATAGAGGAACCTTTCTATGAATAAACAAACCAGCAGACATTGGGAAGCTCAGTGCCCCAATTCTCTGAATAAAACCATTTATTCCTTCTCACAAGCTTAAACATATCACATTTATTTATGTGTGTATGTATGCATGCTTGCCACGGTGCTCCTGTGGAGGTCAGAGGGGGAGCAAGCTCAGGTCATCAAGCTTTTTTTTTTTTTTTTTTTTTTTTTTTTTTTTTGTTTTTTTTTTTAGGGTTTCTTTGTGTATCCTTGGCTGTCTTGGACTCACTTTGTAGACCAGGCTGGCCTCGAACTCACAAAGATCCGCCTGCCTCTGCCTCCCAAGTGCTGGGATTAAAGGCGTGCGCCACCACCGCCCGGCTAGGTCATCAAGCTTTAAAGCACCTTTACCTACTGAACCATCTCAATGGCCTTTCACACAATCTGAATAGCAAATATTTCTCATTCTCTCACACTAATGCAACATGTCTTACAACATACATTCAATTAATACCTTGTAAATCATTTGTGGGTGGCAGAAACCTTCTGGAGTTTTCTCTGAGGCTGGCTGACTCTTCCCCTCAAGTGTTTGGGCCCCACAGGCAATGCACACAGCGTTCAGAGATGACCTGAGGTGTGAAGATAGCTTGGCATTCCTGGATGAACACACTGACCTTCGATCAGGGTCACTGTTGGGAGCTGCTTATAAAGTTTCAGTGAGTTCCTACAGATCAAGCTTCTAGAATAGTATCTAGTATACAATAAGACCGCCAGTAATGTTCAGTGAAATTTCTGTCCTTATCCAAGGGGATTTCTTTTTGTTGTTGTTGTTTCTGTTTGGTTTTGTTTTTCGAGATAGGGTTTCTCTCTCTGAGTATTGCTAGCTGTCCTGGACTCCCTTTGTAGACCAGGCTAGCCTTGAACTCACAGATATCCACTGGCCTTTGCCTCCCACCCACCCAGCCTAAGGGGATTTCCTTTTTTTTCTAGCTATTTAATTTTTTTTCTTTATTAACAATTATTTAGCTGGGCGTGGTGGCACACGCCTTTAATCTCAGCACTTGGGAGGTAGTGGTAGCTTGATAAGAAGTTCAGAGTTTCTGTGTGTAGTAACTCACACCTTTAATCCTAGCCTTTGGGAAGCAGAGACAGGTGGATCTCTGCGAGTTGGAGGCCAGCCTGGTCTAGTGAGTTCCAGGACAGCCAGAGTGAGAAGGAGAAGGAGGGAGAGAAAGTCCAGAGTCATTTTTAATTATCTAATGAGTCTGAGGACAGGCAAGGATACTTAAGACCCAGTATCAAAAACAAAAAGAGTACTTTAATAATCAAAATGTGTTTACCTACTAAGATCTCCAATTATTTGATGAACAACTGTAGAAAATAAATGGCTAATTATTTACCCAGTATTTTATCATGTTATCATTATCTGTTCAGCAGCTGTTAATTCTTTTTTTTTTTTTTTTGGTTTTTTGAGACAGGGTTTCTCTGTGTATCTCTGGCTATCCTTGAACTCACAGAGATCCACCTGCCTCTGCCTCCCAAGTGCTGGGATTAAAGGCGTGCGCTACCACGCCCGGCTAACTGTTAATTCTTATTCCACCATTATAAATGAGCACACACAGAGACACTATGTGGCTTTTATCAAGCTGTGGCCTGAATTGAGCAATCTTGGCCCACCGAAGCTAGCTCTTAATTCTATTACCCAAATATGACCCCATATATACATACATCCCTCTAGACTGTCCCTTTGGACTGCCATTCTCCACGCTATGCAGATGTTCCTGGCCATGTGGAATGAGGTTCTTTTTTCTAACCCATGGTGTGTGTCCTCTTTCTTCCTGCTCCTGGCTGGAATGCCTTAATCCTTCTGTCTAAAGCCCAGGCTTCCTGTTCTAATCTCAGGAAGTCCCACCTTTCTCTGTCTTTGCCCAATCTCAGGGCTCACGATTTTATTTAACAAATCAGAGTCAATGTAAGTAACAGACAGCAAGCAGGACCAATTAATTAACATTTAGAATGCTTAACATTAGCCGGGCGGTGGTGGCGCACGCCTTTAATCCCAGCACTCGGGAGGCAGAGGCAGGTGGATCTTTGTGAGTTCGAGGCCAGCCTGGTCTACAAAGTGAGTCCAGGACAGCCAGGGCTACACAGAGAAACCCTGTCTCGAAAAAACAAAACAAAACAGAAAAAAAAAAAAAAAAGAATGCTTAACATTACACCATCAATTCCCTCCTTTTGACTAATAAAAAGGCTAAATTTTTAACTCATATAGTAAAAAAAAAATAAGACAAATATGAAACAATCAAGAAAACCATATATAAAAGTTACAGACATAATGTTTAGCCTATTTATATCTGGAAATCTTGAAGAAGAAGAAAATCATCTATCTATCTTGGTGTGTCTAAAGTTCTGAACCTAAATAATTTCTATCATATCCTATATTTATAAACTTAAAGATTTTATTTAGACTTGAAAATATCCTTTTAAATCCTAAACAACTCAAGTTCAATTGAAATTTTATAACTATTATGCCTGCAACCCCATCAAAGACATAAGAAGTGATAAAGTTATTATTTGAGTGAGTAGGAAGCATAGGAGAGCAGCTTCCAAAAAGAATATGACAGTTTGTTGCCTAGACAGTCCCAAATATCACTTGATATCATTGGAGCATCATCTTCAGCCTTTTGGCCAAGCATTTTTCACAGACTAAATTGTGCAGCAGGAAATAAGGATTTTCCCATTCTGTCTCTGCAGAATCAGGACATCGACTTACCTGCTCTGGACCATCTTTGGACTGTTGAGCGAGCAGGGGCATTTTTGCCCAGTAGGAATTATCTCCTGATGGGAGATTTCTTTTTGATGCTCATTGTCTTCTTCCAAGTCAAATGGGAGCTGTCAGGAGCTGACTCTCATAAGTCAAACAATTCTTTTTTTTTTTTTTTTTTGAGACAAGGTTTCTCTGGGTAATACTCCTGGCTGTCCTGGACTCACTTTGTAGACCAGGCTGGCCTCGAACTCACAGAGATCTGCCTGCCTCTACCTCCTGAGTGCTGGGATTAAAGGCGTGCGCCATCACACCCAGCAAGTCAAACAATTCTTAAAATAATAAAGACATCTTTAAATGCCATTTTTTGTATACCTCTGAGGTTTTTGAAGACATCTACTGATTTATTTATAAATCTATCTATCATCTATCTCCTATCTATGAAAAAACAAACTGTATATTTTTATCCATTTACTATCTGTTTAACCTATTAAGTCTATTTGTGATAAATTAAGACTAGTATTTGACATGACCAGAAGCTCAGCTGGTCAGTGATCTTGTATTATCCAGACTCCTAAATAGATTGCAGTAGCGACCCATAAAAGGATGGGAAGTAAACCTGTACTTTTAAATGATTTGTATAGGCACAATACCTTACATAAGTTGAAATATACATAATATGTGTCTAAGTATAAAATTCTATACCAATGAATCAAAATTTAACGTTATTTTTATATCAATATACAAAATTCTATACCAATGTATCAAAAGATAACCTTATTTAAGAATAACAATAGTTGCCGGGCGGTGGTGGCGCACGCCTTTAATCCCAGCACTTGGGAGGCAGAGGCAGGCGAATCTTTGTGAGTTCAAGGCCAGCCTGGTCTACAAAGTGAGTCCAGGACAGCCAAGGATACACAGAGAAACCCTGTCTCGAAAAACCAAAAAAAAAAAAAAAAGAATAACAATTTTCAGAGCAGTGTAAGGAGATAGATTAATATAAATTAGAGTTAGTAAGTATCTAGGGGTTTCTGGTACAGTCTCTTAATTGGGGCATGAAGATCAACTTGGCTGTGGGCAATTAGCTTATCAGCTTATGGACTAAAAACGAAGATGAAGTCAGGTGAGATGAGGGGAGTCTCTATGGACTAAAAACAAGGTTGAACCAGGTGAAACAAGGAAAGACTTTATGGCCTGGCATTGTTTTCAGCTACTAAGTGGCAGAGCCCAGATTAAGCTGAAGCAAGTGGAACAAGGAGAGATCCTATTTAAGGACAAGTAGATGGAGCCAAGAGGGCCCCATGCTAGAGAGCCCCATACTAGAGAGCTCCCATGCTAGCAAGTCCTCACACTAGAAAGGACAACGAGTAGTTTTTATTTTCTGATGGAGAAAGTGCTGGTGAACTGATGGCCAGATCTCCCTGAGGCATAAAGAAGCTGGTGAGCAGAGAAAACCTCAGAAAGACAGCAAAAGGCCAAGGACTAAACTTTGTGGCTCAGCTTTTGCCTTGAGGGGTTTGACCTGTCTGAACAGTGGCCTGAAGGAAACTGTGGCTGGCTTTAAAGATGAGGCAGAGTGGCAGAGTTGCTGATACAAAGGAAGTAAGTTGGCCTACAGACGGCTGAGGTCGCCCAGAGAGAAGAAAGCCTCAAGCCTTATTTAAGGTGAAGTCGCCATAGCCAATTTACCCTGATGAATCTACATCTGAGATATTCCAGAAGAAAGACTGCTAAGTGCATTAAAGGGTCTACCCCAGAGACTGTGTTCCTGATGACTGAGGACCTGCCCCAGAGACTGTATCCTTCTAAAAGGTTATGAAAATAGTTGTAATAGTTATCAGTAGGTTTTGTGATTAGGTAATAAGGGTTGTAGGCATTTGTAGGGTTAGTAGTTAAGTAAGTGTATATTTGTTATAAGTGAATATAGTTACCAATAAATAAGTGTTTAATAATTTAAAAAGTTCAGTTTCAGAGCAGATTCAATAATCTATCCTTATATCTTATCATTTCTATATTATATACATATATTCCCCCTCTTTTTCTTTTCAAGTCCTTTCCCCCTATATAAGAGAGAAAGAGAGAGAGAAAAGAAATCCCTGAGCCTAACCTCCTACACCTTCCTTAACAAGACCATATAACAATTTGTAACAATTCCCCCTAAACAACATCTATCATCCATCTCACTTTTTGGGAATGGGATGTCACTCTCTTAAAACTGCTTCTTGCTGAATTGGGACATAGAAAACCTGTTTGGGGACCCAAAAG
Organism: Lophiomys imhausi; assembly: GCA_907164525.1. Lineage (NCBI taxonomy): Eukaryota > Metazoa > Chordata > Mammalia > Rodentia > Muridae > Lophiomys > Lophiomys imhausi. The sequence goes on from CAJQZJ010032342.1 coordinate 7,620,389, forward strand.
TGGAAAAACAGTTAAGCAAGTTAATTGTAACATATGTTGTCCAGTCTCTATGTGCTCAGCAATTTGACTGTCCTGAGCAGTGTGTAGTCTGAAGCTGGACTTTGGGTAGGAAAGTTCAGGGCTTTATTGAAGTCCTGTCTGGAACGTCTTTGAGGCTGGGCCATCTCAGCAAGCTGTTTGAAGTTGTTCTGAATGCAGATTTTTGAGGAAACAGCTATTGAGGCAGTTTGTGAGGCTGGATCATTTGGGTTACTTGTCTTGTCTTCTTTGGACTCTGGTCCTGTTTTTCTGAAAATATATAATTTCTCACAAGTAACATATAGTTCTGCAATTACCAAAATGCCTTGAATGTGCAGGATGCACAAATCAATTAAGGAATATTTTCTGTTCTTTGTTTGAACAGAAGAAAGACATTTGGAAGTCTCCATTTATGCCATATGAAAGGATGCCATGTAATAGTATTACATATATATGCTATATATCTATTTTAAATTGAAAATACAGCATAAGACTGTATAGAGTTTAAGTATTCTCTACAGTTGACATACATTTATTAATTGATTAAAACAGGTTTATTCTTTGTTGCTCTAGCTTTTTGTAGATTAGGTTGGCTTCAAACTTAAAAGGAACCTATCAGTCTGTCTTTTTTCCCCATGTTTTGGGATCAAAGGTATGCATTTATATGTATTTTCTTTCCTTTTCTCCTTTCTTTGGAGATTTAATTTCTATGTGGATATATCTATCCTTATTGGGACAGGGTTTCTCTTTGTACCTGGGCTATCTTGATTTGCTCTGTTAATTGGTTATTTCTACAAACAACCTTCAGGGATTTTTTATTTCAAGTGACTTTTGAGAATCCTTTATATTTGCCAAAATAATCTAAATGTTATTGCTGTTTTGCTGTCATCCCATTTGAGAGAAGTCAGAATTATGTATTATTCATCATTCACACTCATCTTTTTTGCTTGGCTTTTTTTTTCACCTGTGACCTAGTATAGGTGTTGGTAAGTGGAAATTACCAGTGAACATCTTAGATCCCAGTGGGTTAGTGTGGTATTGGATTATTCATAAATTTGAAATGCTTATGTAAAAGTTTGTGTGTGTGTGTGAATGTGCGTATATGTTATAAGTACATTGTACATGTGTATTCAGGTATATGTATGCATGGAGGCCAAAAGTCAATATCAGGTATATATGATATTTACCTTATTATTATGGTTATTATTTTCATTATTATTATTTTGAAGCAGGATCTTACTATGTAGCTCTGACTGTTCTGTAACTCACTATGTAGACCAGGCTGTCCTCAAACTTACCTGCTTCTGTGTCCTGAGAGCTGCTATTAAAAGCATGTGCCACCGTGATCAACAGGAATATCTATTTTGGGGGACTGATCACTCACTGATCCTAGAGCTCCCTGATTTGACTAGACCGACTGGCCAGTGAACCCCCAGGGGCCTCCTGTCTCAGCCCCCCAATCCTGGGATGACAGATGCTGTCTGCCACACTTGGCTTTTAATGTAGGTGCCGGAGATCTAAACTCAGAACCTCCTGCTTACAGAGCCAACACCTTACCCACTGAGCCATCTCCTCAGTCAGTCCTCAGATGCCTCTAAAATACTCTACTATGTTTTGTGTGTGCCTGCTTGTTTGCATGGGCACCACATGGGAACCGTGCCTGACGAGGCCAGAAAAAGGGTCCAATCCCCTGAAGTAGGAGTTATAGGCAGCTGTGAGCCAGTCACTGTGGGCTCTTGGAACCAAACTGATGTCCTCTGGAAGACCAGGAGGGCTCCTAACTTCTGAGCCATCTTTCCAGTTTCTTACATTCATTTCTATTCTGGAATAGTTGTGCTCTTTTTCTGCTTATATTTCCTTGGGAAATAAACTTCTAGACATAGAAGTGCTGATTTTCTCTCTTTCTTCACACACTGGAACCTCACAGTGCCCAAACCAAGATTATATTCCAATTGTATCTATCTAGACCTTATTGAAGCCATTCTCATAGTTATGGCCATTTTTATTTATTTTTTTCCACATAGTTGTGGGAATTTTCTTGATTGCCTTGACCTAAGTTTTGAAACCTGTAGTGGTTTGAATAGGAATGGCCCCCATAGGCTCATAGATTTGAATGCTTGGTCATTAGGAAGTGGCACTACTTGACAGGGAGTAGGAGGTGTGGCCTTGTTGGAGGAAGTGTGTCACTAGGGGCGAGGGGTCTCAAATGCTCAGGTCAGGCTCAGTGTCCCTTTCTTCCTGCTGCCTGCCAATCCATATGTAGAACCCTCAGCTCCTTCTCTAGCACCATGGCTGCCTGCATGCCACCGTGCTTCCCACCATGACAATAATGGACTAAATCTTTGAATCTGCAAGCCAGCGCCAATTAAATACTTTCCTTTATAAGATTTTCTGTTAGCCAGGTGTGATGGTGCATGCCTTTAATCTCAGCACTTGGGTGGCAGATCTCTGTGAGTCTGAGGTCAGCTTGATCTACATATCAAGTTCCAGGACAGCTAGTAATGTTACACAGAGAAACCCTGTCTCAAAAAACCAAAAAAAAGGGGCTGGAGAGATGGCTCAGCGGTTAAGAGGTCTTCCAAAGGACCCGGGTTCAAATCCCAGCACCCACATGGCAGCTCACAGCTGTCTGTAATTGCTGGGCATGGTGATCCACGCCTTTTGTCCCAGCACTCGGGAGGCAGAGGCAGGTAGATCTCTGTGAGTTCAAGGCCAACCTGGTCTACAGAGTGAGTTCCAAGACAGCCAGGGCTACAGAGAAACCTTGTCTCAAAACACTAAAACAAAACAAAAACAAAAAAAACCAAAAAAATCTAAAAATAAAATAAAATTGTTAATTGGCAATTTCATATATATTGATATATAATGCATTTTGAGTATTCTCACTCTCATCCTTTTTTATCTCTCTCCCATCCTCAATTCCCATTTGTTCCTACGAGTTTCTTTCCCATGATCATGTCGTTTTGTTTTGTGACCCACTTAGTTTAACCAGGGCTGCCCACATGGCCTGTCTCACTAGGTGGTTACACAACTGAAGATAATGACTGTCCACCTCCAGACTCCATTAGTATCCGATAGTTCAGCAGAGAGGGCAGGGACGCAGGAGCCCCTCCTTCATCATGACTGACTACTGAAATGTCTAGTCCCGGGGGGTGCACACCTTTAATCCTAGCACTCTGGAGGCAGAAGCAGACGGCGCTGTATGAGTTTAAGGTCAGGCTGTCTATAGAATGGGGTTGGGGACAGCCGAGGTTACACAGAGAACAAAAGAAAGTCGAGTCTTGTGCGGCCCGCCATGTACCGGCCACTGCGCTGGGGGAAGATAATGGTTGCAGTGACCAGAAGGCAGCAGTTTGCATCTTCTGCCTTTCTTTCCAATTCCACGCTCTTTCCATCCTCCCTTCCTCCATGTTCCTTCAGTCTTAAAGGTGGTGGTCTAAATGTCCTGTTTAGGGGCTGAACAATCAACATCTCTTATCCTCAGCATCTCGAGCAGCCATGAGTCTCTATACTCACCATCATTTAAAGAAAGAGAAGCTTTTCTAAGACTGAGAGTAGCATTTGGCCACAGGCACAAACACAGATATTCAGAAGGTAGCTTGTCGCCCCATCAATTTAATAAACAACAGTAGTTAAGTTCCCTCCTTACAGTCTAGGGTCACCCCAGCTATGCATTTTAGACTGGGTTTACAGACCCAGACATGAATTCCTTCTTTTTGAGCAGGCCTCAGATTCACTTAAGATAGTTGGTTGGCAACAGTCATGCCACTATTTGCACCACTGGTGAAGCCCTTCATTTTTATTCTGTAATTTGTGTATGGACTTCCTTGTATGATTAAGATGTAATGGATTCAAAATTAAAATTTGAGTTCAAGGCTAGCCTGGTCTACAAAGTGAGTCCAGGACTCACCAGGTATTCACAGAGAAACTCTGTCTTGAAAAAACAAAAAAACAGCTCTAGGTTCCTGCCTCTGCTCCTGCTTGAAATTTTACCCATTTTCTCTCAGTGATGAGTTGTAATTTACTTCTGAGATAGAAGTGTAAACCAGACAGACCAGCGGCCCCGCATGTCTGCCTGATATCCAGCCTGCACTCGAGCCGCACCACAAGAGCAAAGATGCTTTTGGTTTGGTGTTGATCATAGCAATAGAAAACAAGCTAGATTTACAAAAGCTTACTTGACATGGATGTAAAGATCACCCAATAATCCCAAGGTATGGTAGAAGAGATAAAAGCTTCCTAACTTTAATGAAGAAGAAGAAGAAGAAACAGAAAGGTTTATCAGGAATCAACAATGTTTATATTCAGACTACTCATGATCATGTTTTTACAAATTAAATAACAAACATTGAAAAGTATGATAATTCATAATGTACAAGGTATCAGGAATTTTTAAATAATAGTGTATTTAACATAAGGGTTTTTTTTTTTCCTGAGACAAAGCACTATAGATCACCAGACATCTAACAAATATTAAAGTCCATATCCTGAAATGAAAAAAAAAAAAGAAAAAAGAAAAAACAAACAAAAAAATTAAAATTATGATGTACCATTTACTTTTTTTTATAAATTAAGAAATATTCCATACATAGAAAAAAAAAATACAAGCAGTTGGGTGTGGTAGAAAACACCTGTAACCCTGAAACTTGGAGGGTGAGTAGAGGAATCAGCCTAAATTACATGAGACCGGTGTCAAACCAAAACCAAAACCAAAACAAAACAAAAATACCAGGAGCTGGTAAGATGACTCAGCGGGTGAAGGTGCCTCTGCCAAGCCTGATGATTTGATCCCCAGGACCCTCATAGTAGAAAGGGAGATACAACACAAAAACAGTAATGAGAAATAAAAATAAAGATGTAAAAGGCTGAAGTAACTATATCAAAAATATTAATGTGTATTCTATCTGGATAATGTGTATTCTGTCTGGAAACAGTTTTGCTTTTTTTTTTTTTTTTTTTAGTTTTGTCTGGTTTTTGTTTTTTATTTTTGTCATTGTTCTTAAGTTTTAAACATCTTAAATGGTGTGTGTGTGTGTGTGTGTGTGTGTGTGTGTGTGTTTGTGTGTTTTTCAGACTGGCCTGAAACTATGTAGCCCATCATAGCCTAAGATCTGTGATCTTCCTCGCTCAGCCTACTGGATACTTTGTATTTGTCTTGTCTACTTTTCTTGCTTAGTGCTGGGGACTGAACCCCTGGCCTTGAGTATGCTCAGCGTGTACCCTATCACTGAGCTACATATACATCTAAGCCAAGTGCTTAGTCAGTGTTTTGCTTCCTTAAAAACAATTTTTATTATATTTTATTTATATGTATGAGGGTTTTGCCTGCATACATGTTTGTATTATCAGCTACATTTCCATTATTGAAACAAAACACCATTGTGGTAGGTGTTAGTTCTCTTTGGTGTATTAGTATGAGGATCAGCCTGGCACCTGGCAGCACATGAAGAAGAAGCTTGGCATTGCTTAGACTTGATATCCAAGACCACAGCTTTGTGAGAAACACAACATGCCTAACATGTTGAAGGGGTGTGGCTAGGAAAACACACAAGCCACGGATGATGTTGGTTGCCAGGAGAAGCCATGGGCCTACTAGATATTGTGAAATTACACTGTATATAAATCAGAGAGTTCCACATGCCTCACTCTCTTGCCCCCATGGACTGAGAGGACAGCCCACATTGGAGCAGAGAAGCAAAGTATGCCATTCACCAGCCTTTAGGCTGAAATGGTCAGAAGCTGAGAGGAGGAGTTCTAGAGAGAGACTTTTTGCCACAAGTCCGCCTAATAAGGCTGGCAGAAAAGGCATGGCATAGAACCTACTGAGAGAAAACTGGACGCTAAAGACATCTGTTCAGGGGCCTGCGAGTGCTGAGAGAATGAACAGGCAGGCAGAGTTCGGAGGCCACAATGAGGAACACTAGGCCATGAAGTATACATGGACTGAGGAGACTACAGAAGTGAGTCTCAGCTGATGGAGGAAGCCGACCTCATGTTTGGTAGTTAAAACAGGTAGCCTCATAAACCGGCCATAATCTAGTGGTTGAAATAAACTGACCATATGAACTGGCAAAGTTAGTCCCAGTGGACGATAGACTTGGAAAGGACTCCCAATGGTGACTGCTGTAACCAGATTTCTAAAATTAAATTTGCCCGCATGGACCTACACTAAGAATATTAATATCCTTTCAAGAAAATTGAAATAGGGTTTGTGAGGTGTTCTTAGATATTAAATGTTTATAGATATTAGGTTTAGGTATTAGGTTATAGGATATTGGTGTTTTATAGGTGTTTGTTAACTATTAATACATGTAAGTATTTTAAATAAAAATTTTCTGTTACATACCATGACCGAGGCAACTTATAAAGAAAGCATTTAATTGGGCTTATGGTTTCAGGGGGTTAGAGTTCACATTGTGTAGCAAAGGCATGATGACAGGAATAGGTTAGAATTCACGTATTCATCCACAAGCAAGAGGCAGACAAGGAGGAGCAGGGAAAGGGAGGGAGAGAGGGAGGGAGGGAGAAAGAGAGAGAGAAAGAGAGGGGGGCAGAGCGCACTGGGAATAGTATAACTTTTTTGAAACCTCAAAACCCACCCCAGTGATACACCTCCTCCAACAAGGCCACACCCCCTAATCCTTCCCAAACAGTTCCACCAAATGGGGACCAAGTATTCAAACATACGAGCCTATTGGCCATTCTCATTCAAACCACCACAACATCTGTGTGCCATATGCATGTCTGGTGCTCAGAGAAGCCCAAAGAAGCAGTCAGATACCCTGGAACCTGAGCTACAGATGGATGTGAGCTGCGTGTTGTGCAGATGCTTGGGATTGAGCCTGGGTGCTCTGGAAGAGCAGTGAGTGATTTAACCACCCAGCCATTACTCCAGCTCCCTGTTTTGTTTCTTTATCTTTTAAAGGTGACAAGGAGTTATCAGGGGATGAGTTGTTGTCCAGGCCTGTGAGGTCTGAGAGGGAAGGCCACTGATTAATCACTAGGGTTAAGTGCTTTCCCTGGGCTAAGTCTTACTCAGGGGAGAGGAATTGCAGAGGCTGTGGTAGAATCTACTGGACTAGGATGTCAGAGTATGGGCATCATTTTGGAAATGTTTTAGTTTGGTTTAGTGAGTCCAAGGTTTGTTGGATGACCATGGGGAAAGTCTTCCCCCCCCCTCCATTTTGCCCTCTTAACCTAGGTAGCCCCAGGCTTTTGGGTAGCACGTGATTTTCCCAGGTTCTGGGATTGCGCAAATATGGAGTTTCTCCTGTCACTTGCTAACATTACCTGAGCTGTTATGTGTCAGGGGAAACACTCTTCATGCCTTATTTGAGTTAATCTCTGGAAGAATGCTACAACATAAGTGCTAATATTTTCCTACATTCTAAACGTGGAATGAGGTTTTAATGAAGTTAGATAACTTACTGTGGGTCACACTATCTCAACACGTATTGGAACCCAGTCCTCCTCATTCCTGAGCCCACATTCGTGACCACCAAACACTCCGCCTTCCAGTTATGTTGTTTATCCTTGTCTTTGTCATGGACAAAGTGGAAGCTACCAGAGTGACAGACACAACCATAGGGAGTGCTCGAACAGAAGAGAGATTGGTGGCACAAGAAGGGCTGTCCTAAATGATTTTCTTCTGTCCCTGAAGTAATCAACTTCTATGAAATTTTTTATTTTTAGCTACATATACATGTATGGATTGTGGATGTATATGCATGTGGAATATGCATATGTATAGGCATGTAGGAGCCTATGAAAGCCAGAAGAGAGTCCAAACCCCTGGAGATGCAATTCCAGGCAGCTATGAGCTACCTGATATGGGTGCTGGGAACTGTACTCAGGTCCTCTGCAAGAGTAATGCATGCTCTTAACCTTAACTTTTTCTTTCTTTTTTAGTTTGTCTGTACTATTAGTTGTTTGTTTTTTTTGAGACAAAACTCACTATGCAGTCCTGACTGTCCTGAAACTCAGTATGTAGACAAGGCTTGCCTCAAACTAGTGTGATCCTCTTGCCTCTACCTTGGAGTGCTGGTATCAGAGGGATGTGCCACCACACCAGGCTCTCTCCTAGAATGTTTTTTTGTTTTGTTTTGTTTTGTTTTTTAAAGATTTATTTATTATGTATACAGTGTTCTGTCTGCAGGTATATCTGCAGGCCAGAAGAGGGCACCAGATTTCATTATGGATGGTTGTGAGCCACCATGTGGTTGCTGGGAATTGAACTCATGACCTCTGGAAGAGCAGCCAGTGCTCTTAACCACTGAGCCATCTCTCCAGCCCTTGTTTTGTTTTTGAAGACTGGGTTTCTCTGTGTAACAACAAGGGCTGTCCTGGAACTAGATTTGTAGACCAAACTGGCCTCAAACTCACAGAGATCCACCTTTCTCTGCCTTCTGAGTGCTGGGATTAAAGGCATGCACCACTATGCCCAGCCCTAGACTTTTTTAAAAAAGATTTTAAATAATTTTTATTTATGTGTATGTGTGTGAGACTGCCTGTGGAGACCAGCAGGAGGCCTCAGATCCTCTAAGCTGGAGTTACAGGTCATTGGGAATGGCTTGACAGAGGTGCTGGGTTTAGAAATTGTGTCCTTACAAGAGTAGCAGGTGCTCTTGACTGCTGAAGCAATTCTGCATCCCCTCTCTTAGAGTTTTTAAGAGACATTTTAGCAAACCATTTTTTTATTTATTTTGAGATGGGATTCTTATTACATTGGCCAATTCGACTTTAAACACCTGAGCTTAAGCAATCCTCCTGCATCGAGGCCTTTTGAGTAGCTGGGTGTGTGCTACTATGCCAGGCTACGAAAACATATTGTCTTAGGTAACAAGTCCTAAGTGGGGCAGTTTCAAACCTCGTTAATTTAAAGATTCAAGGAGTCCCTTTAATCATTCAGCTGTGCCAGATTCGGGGTGTCATTTGTGTCCATAATTTGGCTCCAGAATACCCAGGTGCCACATTTAGCATGCAGAGTCCAGAGGGGTGTCTTTTTTCAAGGTGATGAAATGGTCCCAAAAGCCACCCAGCAAGATCTCTCTCCTGAGTTAGTGTCTCAATAGTTGGCTTTGTGGGATCAGCCCACACTGAAAGCTATCCATGGTAGGGAAGGCAACCACAACCGACTCTGAACATTAAGCCTGACCCCTGAGCTGCCACTAAAGCTTTTATGCAAGGAGGATGTTTGGGCTTAAATGTTTAGTGATCAAATAAAAAATGGGAAAAAGATACTGAGTATCCATCAAGGTTTAATATTTAGGGTAAAAAGACATTTGCTTGGCCCCATTCTACGTCAAGGGCTTTGTGAGATTTCTCTCACTTATGGTAAGCCAAAGAGAATAAAATGGGAACATTGTTGTTCCCATTTTGCTGAAGACAAACCTGTGTCACAGAATAGCTACTTAAAACATTGAAAGTCATACAAGAGCTGGGCATGGTAGTGCACCTTTAATTCCAGTACTTAGGAGGCAGAGGCAGATGGACTCTGTGAGTCTGAGGTCAGCGTGGTCTACAGAGCCATAGTATGGTGAGTGCCAGGGCTGCATGGTGAGACCTTGTCCCAGAGTGGGAGAAGTCACAAAAGAATAAGCAGCAGGGACTGGAGATCTTAATAGCTAAGATGGCTTAGCAATTAAGACCGCTGGCTGCAGAGAACCTGGGTTGGGTTCACATCCAAACACCCCCATGTCAGCTCACAATTGCCTGTAACTCCAGTTCTGGAAAATCTGACACCTTCTTCTGGCCTCCATGGGCACCAGGCACATAGTGCACAGACGTACATGCAGGCCAAATACCCATACATTAAAAAAAGATAAAATGAAACAAAACGAGTAAGAGTATTGTCTTCTCAACACTATCTGCCTGTCCCACAAGGCCATGCCACTCCCACGTCACACAAGCCATAGTGTAATAGTCATGGTCAGTGTGACCTTTAGGGGAAATCTCGGTGATAATTTATCTTCTGCCTGAGCACACAGCAAGATAATGTCACCTGCAGTTACAGGGACAGGCATGCTGCTTCATGACCTGCCTTACACAACGGTGGCTGATTTCAGGAGTGCTTGTTTGAGCTTTCTTATCATTTAACTCTTTTTTCAGTAACTAAATGAGTACTTTATAAAGGCATGTCAAATATTATCGTCCCTTTGCTCAAAAATCTCTGGTAAAAAACAAAACCATTATAGAATAGTGACTTTTCTGTGGTTGTTATGTTTTTATTTTCTTTTTTCCTGTGCTGGTGATTGAACCCAGGGCTTTGCACATGCTAGGAAAGCACTCTGCCTCCGAGCTAATCTGTTACTGACCTTCTGGTACTCTTTTGACAAAAGTTCCCAACACTCACCTCTCTACTTGCATAGTTAGAAAACACTGATTTCCTTGCTCTGGTTTGAGTGTGCCAAGCACGCTCGTGCCACACGCGACCCTTACACATGCTCTTCCTTCTGCCTGAAAAGCATTTCCCATACACAGGTACAATTAGCCTCCTACACCCTGTTTTGTACAGTATGGCCTGTATAACTTTTCTCAAAGCTACTTTGAATACATTTACTAACCTTTAAGCATGTTCTCCACTTAACATGGAAAGAAAAGGTCAGTGGGCATTTAATGAAATCAAAACTGACAGGCTCCTTTATCAGTGGGAAATTTATGGTGATTCAGTCCACTTACATATTTAGTTCTGTGTTTGCCAATAAGTCCTTTCGAAATTGAGC
>CAJQZJ010032342.1:7631137-7659081 GCA_907164525.1 Lophiomys imhausi
AGCTTTTACTTTTTGTTCCTGAATGCAGTGACTTTATTTTGTCATCAACTCATACTTTTTTTTGTGGTGTTTTTGAGACAGGTTTTCTCTGTGTAGCCCTGGCTGTCCTGGAACTTGATCTATAGATCAGGCTGGCCTCAGAGATCTGCCTCTGCCTCTTAAATGTTGGGATCAAAAGTATGCACCAGTGCCAAGTGTTAGGCTCAAAATACTATTTTTTTCTGGTGCGCTGGATTATAAAATACTTTAAACATATTTTTCCTCAAAGAAATCATAGAGTAATTTATACTGGGCAAATATATCTATTAAATATCATATATATTAAATAATATAATAATATACATATTTATAAATATATATTTACCCAGTATATATATATATATATATATATATACTGGGTAAGAGACACTGCTCTACCTATACTCTTTCTATCTATAGTAAAACAAGTTTGTTAAATTATTTAACCCACCCATTAATCAACTGGAGTATTTAATGAAGACCCTGTTATTTTTGTTTTTCTTTTCTTTTCGGTTTTCCGAGACAGGGTTTCTCTGTGTAGTCCTGGCTGTCCTGGACTTTGTAGACCAGAGATCCACCTGCCTCTGCTGGGATTAAAGGCTTGCGCCACCAGGCCGACCCTGTTATTTCAATATGGTAATATTTGAATGACCCTGTTATTTCAATATGGTAATATTCGAATGATGTAACAGTAAGAGTCAAGAAAGACAAATCTTGCGTCAAGTAATTGTCCTCTTCTCTTACATTTGGCTATGTGACAGATACACAAGCTTATACACAATGGAACAATAACGTTAGACTCTCTGCTTTCCAGTTGCTTTGTGGATGGGAAGGAGTCTTCAACGTAAGAGCTTTAAAATAGGTTGTGACTCCAGGGTCCCTCTGGGGTTGAGTTCCCTGGAGTGAAAGACTATTTTGCAAACTAGGCATGTGAGTCAGCCTGGAGGAAGGCAGATTAGCCAGTCTCCTCTCTGCCCCCGGGGGTAGAAGGGACAAAACAAGAGCCATTTCTTTTCCTTTTCTCAGTTTTTTCTCTGGTCTAGCTTTCCCTCCTCCTGGTTCTCAAGAGAGGATCACCCACCCAGCCCGGATCCCAGAGAGGGTGATACAAAACCCTGGGGCGCCCAGAAGCAGTGGTCCCAGATTGAGGTCCATTGCTACCTTGCAGTTTTAGTCCCAGTTTAGGCTCAGAGGAGTCCTTTCCTTAAGAGTTGTATGGGGAATCCGGCACGGTGGAGCATGTCTTTAATCCCAGCACTGAGTTCGAGGCCAGCCTAGTCTACAAAGTGAGTCCAGGAGAGCCAGGATTATTACAAGGGGGGGGGGGGAAGAGTTGTATGGGGAGTAGAGGAAGAGTTTAATTGTAACCTGTGAAGACCTTCTCGTTAAAAAGCCCTTTCTTTTAAAACACTGCTACAACCTCCACACCGTAGCAGCGTTAAAGCTTCAAAGCCTCTTTCCCATCAAAGTCTCTTGCAGGGAAATTTCGGAGTTAAGTCAACCTCGCCACACCCCCGTAAAAACGCCCCTAAGACGACCCGAAGAAAAGAAAATGGTGCATTAAAAAAACAGCTGACTGTAAGGATTTTTTTTTCTCCAGAGGAAAACGTCTTGTTTTTTTGGTGTGTGGGTGAACACTGTGGCCTAATTTACTTGCCCCCACGATTTAACTCGTCCTTTGTAGGGGACCGTGTAAGGCTGCTTGTGGAAGGCGACATTTACAAAGTACATTTAAATAGAAGTACTGGGTTGTTCGGTGATCATGGAATTTGTCTGTCTTCTAAAATCCCCATGACTTCATCCACACTTGGGATGATGCGCCTTCGCCACAGGGAGGCGGGAAAGCCTTAAGACCGAAGTTCAAAAGAGCATCCAGAAAGGATGTTTTCTTTCGAATAAGCACCACCCAGTTGCTCTTTCCCCACCCACCTCTGCTAACTAGTAACGGTCGGGGAGGGAAAGCCGCAAATCGGCCGGCTTACGGTGCCCTCGGCCGACGCCGTCTCCACCAAGAACGAGCCGGATGGGGATACTGGGAAAAGTTCTCCCTTACGTTCCCGCCCTCTCCAAAACTTCGGCCCCGGTAGCAAGGGACAGGAGGGTCACTGAAGAATCTATAATTTCCGGGAGGTTGGGGAGGCTCTCCCGGAGCACGGCCCCAGCAAGGGCGGCACTGGAACCCGTCTTTCCCCCACCGGGCAGCGCTGCAAGGCCGGAGGGGCGTGGCCAGGCGGACGAGGGGCGGGGCCCCACCTGCGCGCGCCGAGCTGGGCTCAACCGGCGGCGGCCTGTGGAGGCGGAGCGCGGGCGGAGCGTTGGCTGATCGGGGGCGGGGCCTCTGATGGGCTGGACCTGGCCTGAGGTGGGTGGTGCCTTGACCGGGTGGGGGCGGGGCGCAGGGGGGCGTGGTCGCGGCGCCCCAGCGCGGGGAGGTGCCTGGAGAGGGCGGAGGAGGCTGCGGGAGGGGACCAGACGGCGGCTTGAGCGGCGGCCGCAGCTGCTGCAGGACTGTCCGCCGGCGGCTGAGGGCCGCGCGCTGGGAACCTCACGGGGCGGGCGGGCGCCGCACCCCGGCTTGGCCGCCTACGCCCCGGGGAGGCCCCCTTGCGCGCGACGGGACCAGCAGCATGAGCAGCGGCTACAGCAGCCTCGAGGAGGACGCGGAGGACTTTTTCTTCACCGCCAGGACCTCCTTCTTCAGGAGGGCGCCTCCGGGCAAGTCCCGTTCGGGTCAGCCGGTGAGTGGCGTGCTCGGGGTTCTGGCTCCACGTGTCTGCGCCCGCACTGAGCGATGCTCGCCTGCGGGCTACGGGGCGCCGAGTGTGGCCTTTGCACTTTCGGAACCTGAAAGGTGCTGGAAGCCTGTGCTGTGGGTGTGGGGCGCCCGCGGCGAGGGAAGGAGGTGAAGGGCGAGGAGCCAGGTGGCCTCGGCTGCTCTGCTGGGGGACGCGGGCTGCAGGAGCAGCTCCGGGAGCCAGGAGGTCCTCGAGTCTCTCTGGACGGCTCCTTCGGCAGCCCTTCAAGGGCAACGGCCGAGGCCCCGCGCCGCCCTGGCTGCAGTTTGCTCGGTGGCCGTGAGTGGCTTGAGGGCACGCAGTGGCCCAGAGTGACCGAGCAGCCCCTAGTAGGGGCAAGCTGCGGGGCGAAGGGACCGGGCCATGGTAGGCACTTACTAAAGTCTGGGTCGCAGGACTCGAGCCTGGCGTTTCCCACCAGGACCAGTTTGCGGGTACTGTGGGCGTCCTAGGTAGACTTCGCTCCAGAGGGCTGAGCTTTACGCCGGTTTCTTCCTTTTTTGGAGGAAGGGTGCCGTGGGAAGCGTGGCTTGGGAAAAAGACAGTACGGGATCTTGTGCCAGTTTCGCAGATCGTCACAGTGATTATTTTTTTTTCTTAGGGAAGTCTTCCAAACTGGGCACTTTGGCCCTACTTGTAATGTCGGCGCATGAACCCGTGGCCTTCTAGCCCATGAAACCGCACCAGGGAGCTTGGCCAGCCGGGCCACGCTCTCATCAGATTTAGGGGCTGTCACAGAACAAACTTGTTGCTCCTAAAACACAACAGGCGCACACTGGAGGTTTCTACCCGCTTTGGAGATGAAAAACAAGAGAAAGCAATCGTCTAGGGGCCCAGTGATGGGGGTTTTGGTGGAGAGGAACTCTGCGCAGGTTGTCCTTGCCCACCCTTTTAAGTTTAACAGGCCACTTTTTAAAGTAAAAAAATTTTAAATAAGATTTGGAATTTCTAGTCTTTTTCGTCTGTTAAATTTCCAAACTAAAGGAAGGAGGAGGAGGGTGGTGAAAGGCAAGAATGAAGTCAAGTACCCTTATTCCTAACGACAGCTAATCTCCTAGTGAAGGGCTGGAGGTGGGTGGCGTCTGGTTTTATACTCAGATTTCAGATTGCTCTGTTTGCTAGGTCAATCTTTTATTTTCAGTAGAATGTGCTAATGGATGAATTTGGAAGTCAGAGATACTCCCTGGCTGGCCTACCCCCTGTGGTAGGGAGAAATGGCTTTTCTTTGTGCCTTCTTCACCTTGTTTTTTTCCTTATTATTGGTCTTTATTTCTCTTCACCATTTTGCATCTTCTCCTTCCATTTACCTGGTAAAGAGCTTCAGCTAGTTGGAAGTGTATTCCAGGAGCGACTAATAATTTCCAGAAAACCAGAGTTCAAGAACTCTTCAGGTTCTACAGTTGTGTGAGACTCTCCTCCACAAGGACCAGCCAGAATGTTGTGGTTGGAGTTAAGAATCCTTCCGTGCTTTTAAAAAGATGAAGCATCAGGCTCAGTTAGAAGAGAGTTTGCCTAGTTAGTACTCGCTGCATAATCTGGGTGGTTGTGGTTCACAGTAGTGTGTGTGTGTGTGCATGAGGATCAGCAGTTTAAGGTAATTCTCCAAAACCCATAGCCACACACACACACACACACACACACACACACTCACTCACTCACTTTAACTAGCACATCTTTCTAGGTTTCTATACATTTAGTGAGTCTAGATTATTGGAGTAAGACACACACTTCTTACATGGTGCCTTTACCTTTTCTCAAAAAGGTGGGGTGAGCCATTGCCATAAGGATTTATTCTTGGATAGCAGTGATTCTCCCCCCTCCCCCCTTATGTTGTACCACCTGCTGGAAAAGCTAGGAAGTGTGGTTTCTGGAACACTTACAAATATTCAAAGAAACCAAAAAGTCTCTGTTGAATACAGTATGAGGAAAAGGAGAAAGAGAGTATGTTGGGGAAGGTCGGATATAGACATTTTCTTCCTTCTCTTGCCAGGCAAAGAAACATTATTCAACTTCTTTCCATCCCCGATGATAACAAAAGGGGACATAAAGAAAGTGGTATCCTTTTCTTATTTTATTTTGTACCCTGTTAGTTTAAAAAAGGAAAAGGTTAGGGGATGTTACTGCTGTCTCCCCTGCCTGCACCAGTGTGGGGTTACTGCTGCTCAGTGCATACTGGTTGAATGATTGCTTTCCTGGCTTAATAATACTTGGCTCTTCACCGCTTTCATCTCATGGTTCTCCCAAGAACCCTCTCAAGCACTGATCTTAGGAGAAGATAGGCTGCTGAGTGGTTGGTTGTCTAAGGTCCTGCATTTAATGATGGGAAGGGCTGGGGCTCCGATCTTCTAATTTAGATTCCATTTTCTTAGCAAAAAGATAACTTAAAATGCCATTTTCCCTTGTAAATATGGATGCGTGTATATTAAGACTCTTTCTTGCACATAACGTCATTACAGTGC
This sequence comes from Lophiomys imhausi, assembly GCA_907164525.1. Classification (NCBI taxonomy): domain Eukaryota; kingdom Metazoa; phylum Chordata; class Mammalia; order Rodentia; family Muridae; genus Lophiomys; species Lophiomys imhausi. Next base: position 7,636,410 of record CAJQZJ010032342.1, read on the forward strand.
TCAGTTCGTGCTTGTGGATTCACCATGGTTCACAGGATCCACCTACTCTTAATTTTAAGCAGAACCAAAAATGTCCTCAGTTCTGTAGTTACTAAAATCAAACTACCTAGAAATATGGGACACATTCACAGCCTAAGACTGTTAACATAATCTAATCTGCTAAATTTAGATGTGGCCTTTTAAATTTTGAAACAGTTTCCTGTAACCCAGGCTGGCCTTAAACTCTGTATGTACCTAAGGATGACCTTGAACTTTGTGATCCTCCTGTCTACCTGAGTGTTGGGGGTCGTGCAGTTTTCTGGAGTGCTGCGGATCAAACCCCAAGGCTTGGTGTAGCTAGACAGGCGTTCTGCTGACTGAACCTCATCCCAGCTGAGGAGATCTGCTTTCTCCCAGTGCCTTTGATGGTTAATAGGACAAGGGACACTGTGGCTTTAGAAGTGGAATAGCCCCGACTTCTCCAGAAACGTGTTAGGACTTTGTGTACCATCCATACTAACTTTAAAAAGTTACACTGAAGTATTGTTAAAGTAAGCCTGCGATGTGCCACATAAGCCTTCAGGTTGCCTTTGCGACTATCTGCTGTGCTCTATTAGATGGCTCAGAGTAATAATGCCTTTCATGCACTCTCTTTTTTTTTTTTTTTTGGTTTTTTGAGACAGGGTTTCTCTGTGTATGCTTGGCTGTCCTGGACTCACTTTGTAGACCAGGCTGGCCTCGAACTCACAAAGATCCGCCTGCCTCTGCCTCCCAAGTACTGGGATTAAAGGCGTGCGCCACCACCGCCCGGCTCTTTTTTTTTTTTTTTAAAGATTTATTTATTATGTATACAGTGTTCTGTCTGCAGGTATATCTGCAGGCCAGAAGAGGGCACCAGATTTCATTATGGATGGTTGTGAGCCACCATGTGGGTGCTGGGAATTGAACTCATGACCTCTGGAAGAGCAGCCAGTGCTCTTAACCGCTGAGCCATCTCTCCAGCCCTCTCTCTTTTTTTTAATTAGTGTTTTTTAAATTTAAAATTTTATGTGTGTGGGCACTTTTCCTGCTACATGTATGACTGTGGTATGTATGTACAGTGTCAATGGAAGTCAGAAGAAGGCATTGGGTTCCCTGGAACTGCAGTTACAAATGTTTGTGAGCTGCCATGCGGGTGCTGGGAACACAACCTGAGATCTTTGGAAGAGCAGCCAGTGCTTTTAACCTTGGAGCCATCTCTCCAGCCCCTGCATTCCCTTTGTTAGTGTTCCTTCTGGAAGTTTTGGAGGTAAGTTCACTTGTGCAAATGAATAGTGTCTCACAATATCAGCAGTATTTTAGCTATACCAATTTTAACCCTGTGTCATTGGATACAAGTATTTCCACCAGTGAATTTTTAAAATTATTTTATGTGTATGGGTGCTTTGTTTGCAAGTGTCTGTATACTACATATGTGCCTGGTGCCTGCGGACTCCAGAAGGTGTCAGAGCCCCTGGAACTGGAGTTACAGATAGTTGTGAACTGCCATGTGGGTGCTGGGAATTGAACCTGGGTCCTTTAGAAAAGCAGTTGGTGCTCTTAACCTCTGAGGCAACTCCCTGCCCCCCCCCAACCCCCAACAGTTTTGCCTGGAGTAAGCCATTTGCAATACACATCTTGCCTGCAGGACTGTTCTTACAGTCTTAATCCACTGGGCTTTTGTGATTTTGTCAGCAGGACTCACAGGCAGATTTCTCTAACTGAATTTCAAAAGGAAATCCGCAGTGTACTCTGCTGTGTTTCTTCTTTTGGCAAACATGCAAGATTTGGAATTATTTGGGAGCAGTGACAAAAAACATTTATGAAAAAAGACTAAAAATATCCAATAATGTGGCTATTCTTTTTTGACTTCCTTTGGCAGTCCGTGCCTGTCATACTGTGACCATTATTTTTCTAGTAGGAAAAAAAATGAGGCTGGCCCCATCCTCCTTAGTGGGGTCTGACCCCCAGCTCTTACCCCTGAATGACAGCTGCTTGCTTTCTCCTCCCTCTGTGGCATATGTAGCTGCCTTTTCATAAAGGCCACATTTGGTGACCTGAAGGCCATTAGCCAGAATGGTTTCAGGAGCCATAGTGGAAAACTAGAGAAGTGTGTATGGCTAGGCACATCCTGTATGTTTGTGTTGTGGCAAGCTCTCTGCCAAGAGTTATATTCATCCTAGCTTCTTAAGAAGTGGAGTCCTTCAACTGAATATGTAGGCAGAGAAAAATCTGACAAGAGTGAACGGTTTCTGAACCAAAACCAAATTCAGAATCAAACACGTGATGAATCTATATTATGCTCCTGGCATTACTCGATGTGTTGTTTGCCGATTAGGTGTCACCACACCCTGGTTCTGTGCACCCCCCCCCCCCCGGAGTTTGCACAGTGCATGACCATGAAGCATCAAACATGTGGATCTGAGACCGTTCTCTGTTTGAAGAACTACAGTGTTCTGGCCAAATAAATGGTTTTCTGCTCCTATAGAAACATCATGCTTTAATTATGGGAAACAAAGATTAAATTGTTCTTCCTGTTATCATTCCTCAGTTCTGTATAACTTTGAATTGTGCTGTTAGAGTATGTATTTGTTTTGTTTGTTTTTTTTTTCAGAAAGGATGTCACTATATAGTTAACATAGTACTAACATTCCAGGTTAGCCTGGAACTCAGTACGTAGACAAGGCTAGACTTGAATTCGTAGATATCCGCTTTTCTCTGCCTCCCAAGTGCTGGGATTAAAGGCTTGTGCCACCATATTTGGCAGACCCTTCGGTTTTTATCTATCTATCTATCTATCTATCTATTTATTTATTTATTTATTTTGGTTTTTCGAGACAGGGTTTCTCTGAAATTCGGTTTTATTTATTTATTTATTTATTTATTTATTTATTTATTTATTTATTTATTTATTTATTTTGGTTTTTCGAGACAGGGTTTCTCTGTGTAGCCCTGGCTGTCCTGGACTCACTTTGTAGACCAGGCTGGCCTCAAACTCGCAAAGATCCGCCTGCCTCTGCCTCCCAAGTGCTGGGATTAAAGGCGTGTGCCACCACTGCCCGGCGACCCTTTGGTTTTTAAAAAACAAACAAACAAAAGTGAATTTGGCTTAGGATTGGGACAGAACTTCCTATTTTTTCTGAGATGACTCTAAACAACTTTTGCCATTTTATACTATTTTGTATCTTCGAATTGCCATTTAGAACATTTCCAGCATTGATGAATGTAAAATCAAGTATCAGCCAACTCTGAATTATGTTAAAGATGTTGCATCTGATAGTATCAGATACTCAGTCAAGATGTAATTCGTTTTGTGCAAATAGACAAGCATAACCTTCTCATTAGTATGCAAATTTATTTGCTTTTGTCCTTAGTGGTAAAAAAAATTTTTTTAATTTCTTTTTTTTAGATTTTTTGAGACAGTGGTAAAAAATTTTTTTTTAATTTCTTTTTTTTAGATTTTTTGAGACAGGGTTTCACTTTGTAGACCAGGTTGGTCTTGAACTCACAGAGATCCACCTGCCTTTCCCTCAAGTGCTGGGATTAAAGGCGAGTGCCACCACACCTGGCCTTAGTGGTAAAATTTTAACACACACACAATCAAAGAATTGTTGTAAATAAATTCCTTTAAAACAATGTTTTGCACGCACTTATTTTGTGTGTGCACACTCACATGCACATTTGTATCTTGGTGTTCATGGGAAGGCCAAGGGACAGCTTGTGGGAATTGATTCTCTCTTCCACCCTGTGGGCCCTGGGGGTCAAATTCACATCATTGGCTTGGTGGCAAGTGCCTTTTTGTGGTGAGTCATCTCACGAACTTTTTTGACACTGGGTCCTTCAGAGCTCAGGCTGGCCTCAAACTCATGACACAGCCCATGTATCTGATGACCGTCAGCTTCTGATTTGGGTGCCGGCGGGCGACAAGTCAGGGTTTCATGCCTGCTAGGCAAGCACTCTACCAACAGAGCTACATCCCCGGTCCCTAAAATACAATTCTTCATGATTTGTCCTCAGTAGTGTTTGGTTTATGTGTGCGGATTTGACATGCTCATAATCCTGCAGTCAAGTTAAAAGTCCCTCTGGAGAAAGGGGAACTTGGTTGGAAAAAATTTAAGCAGCCGTGGTAATAATGTGTCAGAGGAATTAGCTGGAAGTTCTTGTTCTCACAGGCATTACCATTACCATTGTCATTACCACAGCCGTTTTTCAACACAGGGGTCTCCATCCGATGTATTATATGAGCCTCTGTTTGTTTTTGAGGCAGGAGCTCACCCAGGCCGCCTGGGCAGTGGTCTTGGCTCAGCCTCTCCAGTGGCTGGGACCATAGGCACAGACCACATCTCCTGGATTGCAACTTCTTGTCTTAAGAAAGCCAATCATAGGGCTGGAGAGGTGGCTCAGAGGTTAAGAGCACTGGATGTTCTTCCAGAGGTCCTGAGTTCAATTCCCAGCAACCACATGGTGGCTCACAGCCATCTACATTGAGATCTGCTGCCCAGGCATATATGTAGAACAAATACTGTATACATAATAAATAAATGTTTAAAAAAAAAAAGAAAGCCAATCACTGCTTTGTATAGTCATTTCATGGATAGTTTATTCAGTCTCCTTTAAGGGTAGAAAACTATAAGCAGAGTTGATCAGATTTGTGGGTAGCCAACCAAAATACAGATGAAGTAAACAGTTTCGTTTTCCTAGCCTTCCCTCCTCCCCTCCCTTCCTTTCCAGTGTTTTTCACACTGAGTCTGGTGAAGTACATCTTTATCACCAGCTTGCTGTGTAGCTGAGGATCACCTTGAACTTCTGATCTTTCAGCCTCTACAAAGCAGTCTCTGTACTTTCAAGTACACACCGCCACGCCCTAACGGGGGTCCCAGGAACATAACTAGAGACCTTGTGCATAATTGGCAAACTATCTACACCGAGCTTTATCTCCAGCTTGGCCTTTATCATTTTTCATAGTCCAGGTAACTCTGACTTGGCTTTCAGTAGCTGGTGAAATGACTTTTATTTTTAGTTCCTTTTTTTTTAACCCAGTTTGATGCTTGAACATAGGATGCGGAGTTTGGCAAACATTCTACCTGTGAGTTACACCACACATTGCTTTCATTTGATTGTTCCTGGCTGGGCTGGTACTTGCTAGGCAGACCAGGCTAGACACAGGTTTCTGCCTGCCTTTGCCTCTCAAGTGTTGGGATTCATGGTGTGCATCAAAGTGCACAGGTAAATTTTTTTTTTTTAATAGAAAAGGTCAGCTGTGCTCTTGAGACTGGAGGGTGTTGGAACCTGTAATACATGACTGAAACTTGAAATGCACATGAAAAAATGTCAGAACTGGCTCTTAGGGACAAGTGACCCTCCCAGAGCTGTGCTGTCCAGCAATTGGTGTCTTGTTGCTACAAGACACCTGAAATGTGTCTGGCTTAAGTTGAAATGGACTGTAAGTAAAAAAAAAAAAAAAATACTCACCAGATTTTAAAGACTTAACTATAAAAGAAAGACTGCAAGACACATCACAATAGTTTTTTAAAAATGTGTTGAAATGTTAAAATCCGAATATGAAATATGTTAGATGCTCTCTTGGGGCGTAGTTACTCCTCTGCAAGACTCATCTGAGTTGGACTACTCCTGAGCGACACTACGTGGTCCTGCATGTGACTTACATACGGTTCAGTGTGTGGAACGAGAAACGTGTTACGTGGAAATGACAGTGTTTTAGGTATATCGGCCTACATTAACTTTGCCTGTTTTTAGAAGCTTTATTTAAAAACATTTTACATTTATTTATTTTTTGAAAAGTTGTCTGTTTTTGGAGACAAGTCTCACTGTGTAGATCAAGCTGGCCTTGAAGTCACAGAGATCTGCCTGCATCTGGCTGCAGAGTTCTGAGATTTAAAGATGTGTGCTACTATGCCTGGCTACATTTATTTCTCTCTCTCTCTCTCTGTGTGTGTGTGTGAAAACAAATGCCACTGCAAGTATGGAGGTCTGAGTCGGCTCTTTTCACAGCGTGAGTCTGGGGGACCAGTCAGGTCCTCATGCTTGACTGCGAGCCCCTGTGTCGGCTTAGCTACCTCACCGTCTTCACTGCTATATTTTTAAACACCTGGAAACTGTAAGGGTATGCATGTACGGCTTGTATTATATCTCGGTTGGATAAGGTTGCATACTGAAGCAGAGTTTAAGTCCTCATCGTCTGGGTGGCTGTGGCTGGGGTTGGGGGGTACCCTCTTCACAGGCATGCTGGGAAGAGTTTTGCCTGTTGAAGAGGGCTTGCTCACTACTGTGGGGAATAGTTCCTTCTTGGCCTGCCCTGGGTCATACATACCAGCATTTTGAGGTTCTGAAACTTGTGTGTGGGGAAGCCCCCGCCTCACCCACACACACATGTGAGCTAACGGGATAAAAAACTGACCTAATGGCACTCTGCATCCAACTCTGTGTTCAGTTTACAGAGAGAATGGGACTTGTTATTTCAGGGTATTAGAACAGCGAGCTTAATACGTATTTTATGGATTGTAATTGCTAACTGCTGCTGCATGGTTCAGCCAGCTAAGAATAATTTACTAATTACCTTCTGCTGTGCTCAAGTTCTCTGTGCGCTTACTAAACAAAGTGAGCTAATGAGAGGTGGGAAAAGGGATAAATTTGGAAATTGGGGACCAGAAAAGAAGAGTGGATGTCTTAGAAGACATTAGCTTTAGCATACTTGGAATGTAATCAACCAAGTTTTCACTTGAAATAATGGGGGAGGGGGGAGGCCAGTGGGGGAGAGAGAGAGAAGCAGAGTGAGGGATGGGGAGGATAGTTTTCTAAATTCATTTTCCAAGTGTTGACTGCACGCTACGCTGGGTCGTAGGGACTCAGGGTGAACAGAGCCGATTGAGTTTTTGGGCTCAGTTGCTAGTCTCTGTAGAACATCTTAAGTTTGACAGCTCTTCTCAGTTCAATCATCTGGTACTGAATTGGTCTTTCTGTGACGGAGTTAAGATAGCTTAATGTTGTCAAGGTTCATCCATGTCGTAGCAAGTATCATTTTCCTTCCCCTTTCTGGGTGAATAATAATGTCTGCATGTAGATTGCCATTTCAGGTTTTCATTGATGGGCCCTTGGGTTAGTTACTATAGCCTTTGCTTTACAGAAAGTGGTGAGAGACCCTGCTTGAAATTTGTTGGTATGCCTACCCAGAAATACTGTTATTGGGTATTTGGCAATTCAATTTTTGATTTTTTTTGGGGGGGGGGATTTTATGCTGACATTTAAGTCCTATTATTTAAACCTAAAATGCTGGGATATTGCTGATGATTTTAGCTTTCACTTGATGCTTATATTGTAGTTTATCAAATAGCTACTATTCTCCATTTATTGGAAAACATGTCTGTGACCATATATATAGGACAATAATCTCTACAAAAGAAGTACAAATATTATTCTCGTTACTCTGGCCCTGGGGTTGGACACAGGCTGTGTATGTGTAGGCAGGTGGTTTCCCCAGCCCCAACATGTGGTGATTATGTCTTGTTATATGCCAGTCATGAGCGTCTGAGGCTGAAAGCCTTCCACTAGGGATTACTGTTTTTTGGATGTACAAATATGGCCACACTATGGCTGCAGCTATGCGCTGCCTTAGCTTTTCTTTTTAGTCAGTTTCTTTGGACCTGACTAGTAGCTCTCTTAGCTATAGTCATCAAAGCAGGAAAAAGATCCAGTTGTAGCCGCCTGGAACTCCAGCACAGAGGGACTGAGGTGGGAGCAAATTTCAAGGATAGCCTGTGTTGCAGAGGGTTTGTTCTCCAACAGCTGTAAGGATGGGACGGACACTCACTGAGTGCTTTATTCTTATTCGACTACCATTTCTTTAACAGTAACTTTACCATTTTTCTGTTTTGGATCTTCTTTGTGTGTGAGCCTGGTTTTGCCCACGACCTCTGACCTTTTGTCTGTGAGGCTCGTGAAATCTGGAGGGCTCCAGTGTGGACGGAGCCTGTTGGTTTGGTAGTTCCCCTTTTCTGTGGTCTGCTAAACTTCAGGGTTTTGTTTTGTTTTTTGTTTTAACTTACCCTGTAGTAGAGGGACATTCCACAGTTCCATGACTAAATACTTGAGACTGTGTTGCAGGCTGACATCACTGGCTCCCTGGTGCCCAGAGCTTCTTCTTTTTGTTACTACACGGGACAGGCAGAGCCATGGATAGTAAGGGCTGAGATCCGTTTCATGTGTGTCCCTCACTAACCACATGAAAAGGGGACTGTAGTTCCTCTTTGTCTTAAAATTTCAATAAGTACAGGGCCACTTTGTCAACCACCCTGTAGGATTCAGGAGAACCAGAGCCCTCTTGAAACAGACCAGGGTATTGGAAAAAGGATGATAGATTAAACGACTGAAACCCACTCAGCAAAGAGAATTACAGTGTTGGCTTCTAGGCTCATTCATGGTCTTACTGTGGGATCAAATAGGAGTCCAGCCTCGCCGTCCACTGAAGACGCCGAAGTCACAGTTGAGCTTTCAGCTCAACATTCAGCTATACATTCTGAATAACTCCTTCTACTCCGATGTGACTTCTTTCAGCCTTTTTCTTAAAACCAAGTGAATATTTCAAAAAGAACTATTGCCAGGTAGTGGTGGCACACTCCTTTAATCCCGGCACTCGGGAGGCAGAGGCAGACAGATCTCTGAGTTTGAGGCCAGCCTACAGAGTTAGTTGCAGGACAGCCAGGGCTATACAGAGAGACCTTGTCTCGGAAAAACAAAAAACAAAAAGTTAAGAAGAGTTACTGTTTGGTTTTATGGTAGATTGCAAGCCAGTCCTTAGGCTCATTTTTAGTATTTGTCAACATGGTTGTAGGAGTTTACATGCACCTGATTCGGCTTTCAAACAGCCAAACAAAACAAGTGAAAATTTTTATGAAATTACGCAGGACAAGTACTAATGCTAGCATGAAGTTAAGTTTGCTATTGTGATCTGTGGTCGGCGGAGCATTCTGGGAAAATTAAGATGGACTTGATTCTATTGTTCCTGAGGTTTCTATAGAACTGAGATGAGAATGAGCCCATGGCTTTGCTGCTTCATGGCGTCAGCAGATGCGGGTTCCATGGTGTGCAAGTATGAATTCAGGGAAACTGACCACAGTGAGTAATTTCCCAGCTGTGGGAAAATGTAAATATTATGTACATACCTAAAGAAACAATAACATTGCTTCTGTCTGTTTCAGGTCTGGCCCTGTTTGTTTAAACAGGCTTGCTGATGGCTTTTTTTCAGGCCAGTCTTCCTTAGGGGGAAGGTGCTGCCCTTTCAGAGTTTTCCGAAGTTTGAAAATTGCCGATCACTCTACACAGTCAATTAGCACGAAACTGCCATGCTCAGTTTGATCCTGGGTCTCTGCTACAGGGTATTTGTTCTATAATTATTTTTTAAACGTTATTTTATTGTTTCGTGTGTATGGGCGTTTTGCCTGTGTTTGTGTATCTGGTGTGCACCTCAGAGGCCATGAGAGGGAGGGCATCAGGTCCTCTGGGACTGGAGTTACAGATGGTTGTGAGCCACCTCATGTGGGTGCTGGGATTCGAACCCAGGTCCTCTGGAAGCGCGGCCAAAGCTCTTAACCCCTGAGCCACTGCTTCAGCCCCTTCTTTAATTATTCTAATAATCACTTCTGCCAGTTGGTGGGGAGAATTTGGAGGAAGGCTATTTAGGGTAAGGAATACTTTTCAAGAGAGAAATCAACTTCAGATTTGTTTCCCTGCTGGAGGGAACTCTGTTTCAGTTTCATTTGTTTATTTGTTTATTCTCTGTACACACACACACACACACACACACAGGAGGGAACTCTGTTTCAGTTTCATTTGTTTATTTGTTTATTCTCTGTATACACACACACACACACACACACACACACACACACCCACCCACCCATTGTGTTTGTGTGGTGGAAGTCAGAGGACAACTTAATGGGAGTTGGTTCTTCTACCATGTGGGTCCCTGATCTAACTCAAGGAGGGAGGCTTTTAAAAGCTGGATGTGCAGCCGGGCGTGGTGGCGCACACCTTTAATCCCAGCACTCAGGAGGCAGAGGCAGATGGATCTTAGTGAGTTCGAGGCCAGCCTTGTCTACAGGGTGAGTTCCAGGACAGTCAGGGCTACATAGAGAAACCCTGTCTGAAAAGGAACAAACAAAACAAAACAAAAGCTGGGCATGTAACCATGCTGGGAGGAGGTGGCCACAGGAGGCCTCTGGGGCTTGCTGCCCAGCAAGTCTAGTCACATTGGTGAGCTCCAGGTTCAGTGAGAGGTTTTGTCTCGACCACACTAGATGGAGAAATGATTGAGGAAGACCCTAATGTCAGACTCTTACCTTAATATGTATATACACACCCGTAATCCAGTGTGTACACACACACACACACACACAAACTCCAGTGTGCATATATATATTCACACACATATGTGAACTCCATTGTGTATATATATGCATGAACTCCAGTGTGCATACATATATGCACACACATGTGAATTCCAGTGTGCATATATATATATACACACACACACGTGTACTCCAGTGTGCATACACACACACGAACTCCATGTGCATATATGTATATATGCCTGGTATATTGGCACATGCCTTTAATCCCAGCCTGGTCTACATAGTAAGTTCCAGGGTAGCCAGGGCTACACAGAAAAACCCTGTCTCAGAAAAAACAAAACAAAATAAAAACAGTATAGTTTTTGTCACAGACCTATGCCCTGTTTTCAAGTGCAAACTCCCTCTCTTCCCACACTTGCCTGGCTGCAGGGTCCTAGCTACAGAGTTCTGTTCTCTTTGGTGACAGCTGCACTTCCTCCTGGCGGTTTTCCTTTTTCCTGCAGTGCTGTCTTGTGCTCTTTGTTTGGGGACTTAGTCACTGTCTTTCTTCTTTCTGGTGTTTGTGACATCAGATGAGATGAGATAATGTCCACACACTGCAAAGCAAGTGGGCAGGAGCCATTGCCGCTGTCCTCAGCTCCGTCCTAGGCTGTGGTGGCTGCTCAGTCTGGGTCCCACCCACAGTGCCTGTCTCAGCCCGAAGGGATTGCCGACAGCTATGTGGATTGTGGATCTGCTGGACGCGTGCACAGTTTGAATGGACTTGCCTGAATGCAGAAGTGCATCCAGTCATGGGATCTGTTTGGAAACCCTGCAGAGTTCCTTTCTACCCTGGGGGTGGGAGTGGGGTGAGCTTTCTGGATTCTGATGTTCACTCTCTACCCTGGACTCCTTTTGGGGGTTTTGTGCTTCTCATTTAAAAAAAAAAAAAAAAGGTTGTCTGAAACTGCCCTTATGTTAGTTCTGAATGCCATCCATGTTTTATTAGCATGTTTAACATACAATCTCAATTTTTGACGTAGTGTTTTTGATGAATTCTAAGGGACTCACAGGTACATGTTCTTTCTTTTATTTGTACAGGTGTTTTGCCTGTATTCATGTCTGTGCGCCACAAGCATATTGAGTAGCTAGAAGATAGCAAATTCTCAGAAACTCAAGTTACAGTTAATTCATATAAGACATTTGGGAATCTTTGGCATAGAAGTGGGTACTCAGCAAAGGTTGACTTTCTCTCTCTCTCTCTCTCTCTTTCCTTTTTTGATTTTTTTGAGACTGGGTTTCTCTTCACAGCTCTGGCTGTCCTGGAACTCTCAAGAGATTAAAGGTTTATGTCACCACTGCCCAGCTAACTTGTTATTTCTAGTGTTAGCATTGTTAATTTGTGACAACTTGGTAGGAACTTTTACTAAAGCAGTATTACTCAGTAGTAGGGTGGCTGGGGAAGGGGAACTAGGAAACACCTAGTTTTGTTTTTGTTTTTTGCAGGGGGGAGGGGACAGGAGGCAGTTATTTTTGAGAAAGGGCTTCTCTGTGCAACCCTGGCTGTCCTGAAACTCCCTCTATAGATGAGGCTGGCCTTGAACTAAGAGATCTGCCTGCCTCCATGCCGGGCCAGACACCTACCTAGTTTTGTCATTACCGGTTCTGGGCTCTTTGGGGGTCTCTTTTATCAAGTCCCTCGAGTGTTGGTTTCCTAATCTTTAAAACACGTCCAGAGAGGTAACTGAGCTCCTATCCATGGACAGTCTCCACAGGCAGTCTGTCACTCACACAGTAGCCAGTTTGGCATGGCAGGCCTGTTAGAGGCTTACAGGGCAGTTTTGCCTGAATCTTCTAGTGTAATTGATTGTAAACTTTTAGCCTATTGGCACTGTGGGAATAATAGTTTTTGAAAAAGAGTTCAATTTCTCCTTTTTTTTTTCCCCATCTTCAAAGTGATTTGAAAATCAGAACACTTGATATCTAAGTTTAAATCTCCTTTGGAGCTGATTTTGCTGTTTATGAAGAAATCTTGGGAGAAAGGTGACATTCCAGTGCATTGTTGGACCTATCAGGGGACTTGCAAACTTAGTTCTACGTCCCTGGATTATCCAGATTGTGAACGTGACAGAGACAGACCACGACTCTGGTTTATGATGCTGTAGTTATGAGATGATTTATGGGGATCCATTCTGGGAAATGCATCATTAGACGTTTTCATCACATGAGCTTTGGAGTGTACACATACAGACCTAGATGGTATCTCTCCATCACTCACTCCATATGGCCTCTTGATGCAATATGAGATGGAATCACAGAACACAGATGTGGGATCTGTGGAACTGTTGCTATGGTGATGAAGCATCCTGTTTCACTGTACACCTTGTATTTTCTTTTTGTAAGTAGAAGGCGGTACGCACCAAAATCACGATGAAAATACATTTAATAAATACACAAGCCAGCCACATTGTCATTATTACCAAGTGTTCTGTTCCTATGTGTGTGTGCTAGGCTTTAATGTCACTGGCAACAGTTCCCACCCGCAGCTCTACTAGCGGAAATGAAGCATTGTCCTACAGTGTTATGAAGAAGGGTGTTACTTGATTAGACTGTGTTTTCAGTGTGTGTGTGGTGCCTGGCACAGGGACAGAGATAGCCCTATTGATTTTTGTGTTTTAGTTTTTGGTAGTGGCATTGCCAGGATGGAACCTTTGTGCGTGCTTAGTGAACGAGTTAGTGAATTATATCCCCGTCCAATTATATTTGCTAGTTTACCATCTGGTTTTAATATGGTCAGACTCGTGTCAGAACTGTAATCAAGAAGAAGTTGGGTTAAGGCAGTGAAACAAGTGGCTTTTTGTTTTGTTTTTGTTTTCGATGGAGTGATATTAAGCCAGCGGTAATAAATTCTGCATTCATGTGGAAGTGAGACATTTAGGGGAGTTGGGAAAATGTGTCGCGTCCCCCTCCACCAGCAAGAACGACGCAACTCGCAAAAGCTCTTCTCAAGCAGTTTATTCAGGTCCCTTGAAAACAGTCTTCCGAATGCCCGGGCAGACCCAACCCACAGGCTAAATACTATATGAACAGCCAATCAAGTAAAGCCACGTGGTGCTATCTTAGAGGCCCATGTATGCGGAAGCAAGCCAGATCAGCGGTCTTAGCCAAATATGGACTTGTTTACCACAGAGAGTGCTCACCATCGGGCTGGTGGAAGGCGGAAACCGGCGCCATCTTTAGGGCGCGGCACGTTGCAGCTTTCTACAGTTCCTCCTTTTTAATTTTTTCTAAAGTTGGTAGAAGTCCCTGGAAAGGCTTCGTAATCCCCATATCTGGGGATCTCACGGTGGGCCTGAGCCTGTAGGAGGGCGGTGCTCAAACCCTTACCCGTCTCTGGGTCAGCCTCCCCACTAGGGACTGCCCTGTCTTAGGTGGCCGAGACTTACCCATCTACTCCGTCATTGACTTGCCAGACCCTAATATCCGTGGAACGAATACCTCAGTGGGCAGGAACTATGCTCAGTGAAGATTTAAGGTTTCATGGCAGTGAGCCATGCCTGAGGGGACTGGCCTGCCTCAATGGCGACAAGGGCCTGTATAATCATGGCTGCATTATGCTTCTGTGTGGCTCTCATCTTGTAGATGCACCATAGGCAAACCAGAGAGGCTAGTATCATCAGTATTGCCAAAGAGCCTACGCCCGCCCACTCCTTAAGATGATCCATAGCCACCTGTATCCAGGAAGTCAAACCATTAGCCAGACTCAGATCCACCCGAGTGGAGTTGATGTGGACGATTGTCGCTCTCTCATCTTATTTTCAAAATCAGCTGACCAATCCTGTAAAAGGAGCTTTGACAATTGCTTAGACAGATTAGCAGCCTTTGTTAAATTTTGATACCGCACCGAAGTAACACACAAACCCTGCATTTTCCACTCAAACCCCAACTGTGCTAGTTGCCAAAGAGAATCAATCTGTTCTTGTATTAAATCTATGCGTTGATTAACTATCATAAGGCCTCCTTTGAGATGAGAATTCATAGAGGTCTGAGTATCCAATGCCTGTGTTACATTGGCTGAGATGTCATTCAGGGCATTGGCAGTCTGTATAAAACTAGACAAGGCAATAGCTGAGGCAGTAGCCCCCACAGCAGCAATAGTGATGGCAGTAACAATAGCTGCAGTGATGCCAAAATCTCTTTTAAGCCTGAATAGCATCATGGTATTAGGGGCCTCTACAGGAACTGGTACATATCGAGGCATTTTAGTCACCACAGCCACAGGAAAGGCTGTGGCATTCCAGCATAGGGCATAAAAGCATGTGTCCGGAGTGCATACTAACTTTTCTTCACCCAAGGATGCACTCCCATTACTTACAATCCACAGAAAAGGAGGCCAGAGACACACTGGCGAGGCTGAAAAGGTCTTATTGTGGTAAGAATGAAACGAAGAATTCCAAGTACCAGAGCCACTACCACCAGAAAAATCCATAATGGTAGTGGGCCCTAGGGAAAAACTACCTCTTTGATAAATTCCTCCCCCAAGCATAAGTATAGGTCCCAAATCCATACAGCTACCATTTGTTCCATACAAAAGCCATAAATCAAAAGGATTGGTGGCAGTCTGCTGAGGATCCCTAGTAGATATATCAAGCATCTGATCTTTGATATGCATGTAAAGGACATTGTAATGACCCCACGCCCAGTAGCCAACCAGGCTGGTGCCATACCTGTCCGGTATCTTTTTCTCAGAGATGGGAAACTAGGATACCAACCCATATGCAATCAAACATGCCCTTCTTGAAGTCGCTAGAAGCTGACCCCAAGTGCAGTGCTTAGCCTCGCATCCTGAGCGTGATGATAGCTTAGTCCTTTAGGACAGTCAACCAAGCTTGTGGCTGTCTAGCCTCCAAGGCAGCAAAGGCTTGCACCAGCATGGCATTACTTCTCCTCTGTGAAATCCTCATCTTACAGATACACCATAGGGCAATGAAACTGACTAGGAAGAGCATGCCTCCTAGGGCACCCATTCCCGCCCATTCCTTCAGATGATTCATGGCTCAGAGGATCCATGTTGACAGTCCTCAGCAACAGAGACATCAACCCGGGTGGAATTCACATGCACGATGGCAGTTCTCAGATTCTGCATCAGCTTATCAAACTCACCAGACCAATTTCCTGTAAGATACTGAGAGAGTTGCTTAGACAAATTTGCAGCTACAGTATAATTTTGATATGGCACAGAGGTCACACACAAACCAGTCATTTTCCACTCACAGCCAATCTGGGCCACCTGCCACAATACATCCAAGGCCATGGCTACATTGGCTGACAAATTATTCAAGGTAGCGGCAGTCTGCACTGAGGCATCCAGGCTTCCAACCCCTTGTTCTTATAAGGGGTGATAGTTGCTTTACATTCCTTTGTACATTGCTCATACACAAGTTGTTTAATTAAGGGCATTGCCAAATCAGGGTCTCCAAATATCCTTCCAGCTGCTTCAACCATTCTAGCCACAAAGTCTGAGAAAGGCTCCAGGGGACCCTGAATAATCTTGGTTAGATTGCCATTCACTTCCCCTTTGTTAGGCAATGATTTCCAAGCTCTGGTTGCCATTAAATTGATTTGCTCAAACACCTGAGCCGGATACCCAGTTTGTTGTTGAGCATATTGACCTTGCCCAAGAAGCATGTCCACATCCCAGGCTGGGTTTCCTGCTGCACGATTAGCAGCAGCTTGTTCATTAGCAAATTCAATCTAGAAAGTCTTCCAATCTAAATACTGCCCAGAGGATAGGCAGGCACGTGCCAAGCTCATCCAGTCACTAGGAGTCATGCAATAACGACTAAGAGCTTCCACCTGAGCTACAGTGAAAGCAGCATTAATCCCATAAGTGCAGACAGACTCAGCGAGTGCTTTAATTACCTTAAAATCGAGAGGTTCATGATAACGATTTCCCCCTCCATCCTGAAAGACAGGGTAGTACTGCTCATGTCTCACTTCCCTCCAGACATTTGGACAGAATGACCGCCCACTAGGACCACTTGGAGGGGAAGTCTCGTTATATGAAGGCGGCGCCAACACAGGCGGCCCCGGACCTGAGGGCTCTATCCGGGTGCAGTCAGAACTCTTCCTCAAAGATGACTTCTCCATTTTCTTTGTTAACATTTTAAGTTCCTCTTTAGACTCTGAGCTATCCTCTTCCAAAGTATCTTTCCCAGATTTGACCGAGCACTCCTCTTTTAACTGTTCTAATGCCTTTTGTTCTTTTTCCACTGCCTTGCAATATCTCTGATCTCCTAAACAACTCCGAACAAGTCTCCAAATAGGCCGTGCTCCTCCCTGCAATGTACTTTGCTCCCAGGCAAAATCCAAGTCCCTGCCTAATTTGTCCCAGCAGGATACCGTAAGATTCCCGGACACAGCAAACCACGGAGCCACGGAGTCGCATTCATTCAAAAATCTCTCTAGGGTAGCTAAAAGTAGCTCCTGAAGAGCCAGAAAAATTGGATGTGACTGAGACGATCCCATGATTAAAAATTTACTTTCGGTTCGCAATTTCCCGCGAAACTTTACCTTTAGTTCGCAACTTCCCGTGAAACTTTACCTTTTGTTCGGTATTTCCGTGAAACTTTATTGTCCCAATTTACCCCGGGAACATACCAGTGCACTGCCCCTGACTGCAGGAGTTCTGAGTCTTTTCTGGTTCCCCATACGGGCCACCACTTGTTGCATCCCCCTCGACCAGCAAGAACGACACAACTCGCAAAAGCTCTTCTCAAGCAGTTTATTCAGGTCCCTTGAAAACAGTCTTCCGAATGCCCGGGCAGACCCAACCCACAGGCTAAATACTATATGAACAGCCAATCAAGTAAAGCCACGTGGTGCTATCTTAGAGGCCCACGTATGCGGAAGCAAGCCAGATCAGCGGTCTTAGCCAAATATGGACTTGTTTACCACAGAGAGTGCTCACCATCGGGCTAGTGGAAGGCGGCAGCTCTCTACAAAAATGCACTGGGCAGGGCTGGAGAGATGGCTCAGCGGTTAAGAGCACTGGCTGCTCTTCAAGAGGTCATGAGTTCAATTCCCAGCAACCACATGGTGGCTCACAACCATCCATAATGAAACCCGGTGCCCTCTTCTGGTCTGTAGATATACCTGCAGACAGAACACTGTATACATAATAAATAAATAAATCTTTAAAAAAAAAAAAATGCACTGGGCTAGGCCTACTGCCTCATGAGCTATCTTGGTACTGGGTGGCACTTTGGGTTCCCATTTCTTCCTCAAAGGCCCTGACTGACTAATTAATTGACAAATGGTTCTTTTTTCTCTCGAGTGAAAGAAGCAATGATTATGCTTGGAACTGATTTTTTTTTTTCATGAATGCATTGAATTTGGATGAAGAGAGTTGAAGCGGGTTAATTAGTTGCTAGTGTTTGAGAAATGAGCAGAATATGCAGAATTATTTCTCTCCTGAAGGAAGAAATGTTTAGAGAGATGGAGGGGCTCATAGTGTATTAAATTCATCCGGTTTTGGTGCCAGTAAGAATGAGTTTCAAGCCGGGCGGTGGTGGCGCACGCCTTTAATCCCAGCACTTGGGAGGCAGAGGCAGGCGGATCTTTGTGAGTTCGAGGCCAGCCTGGTCTACAAAGCGAGTCCAGGACAGCCAGAGATATTCAGAGAAACCCTGTCTCGAAAAACCAAAAAAAAAAAAAAAAAAAGAATGAGTTTCATGCAGACAAAAAGAACACTTAACTTGATCTGCAGTTCTGTGTTGCAGGAGTCCCAGGTTCAGCAGGAAGGAAGAGCCGACTAGCTGTGCCGTGCTGTGTTTAGGAGTCCATGTGTTTGGAAATGTAGCTCAGTTGGCAAGGTGCTGACCATGCCTGGGGACCTGAGTTCAGGCCCCAGAGCCCATGTGAAAAAGATGGGTGTGGGAGCTTGTGCTTGTGATCCTAGATCTTGGGAAGTGGACCATGCAGAACCCTGGGACTCACTGTCCTACCACCTTAACCTAGTGGGCTAGTCCCAGGCTAGTGAGAGAATAAACGAGGTGACTCAAAAAATGAGGTGGACCCCTCTGTAGGAAGAACACTTGAGATTGATGTCTGGTCTCCACGTGCATGTGCACATGTACGCTCACACACATGATACACCTTCATAAACACACATGCACTTTCACACAAAGAGAACCCTCTGCTTACTAAGCACAAAGGACAGAAAGGATGTGGATGGGCCACTGTGCTCCTGGAAGAGTGGGACTTGGGTTGGTGTAGCACATTGGGGTGTGGAAGTGTGTTGAGGAAGAGTTAATTTTTCATTTGCTTCTAATATCTCCGTTATTCCAACTGGTGTGTGCCTACCCTGCCTGTAAATGTTCTTTAGGATACTTCTTTTAGCAAGTTAAACCCTACTAAATGATGAAATGATATAACTTGTCTAAACCTGAGGCTTCTTAAGACTTTTCTTGTCCACACTGTAGTTCCTTACCCAGCCTCTGCATTCTCTGGTTCCTGGTTCTTTTACATTGTCTTGTCCTCTGGTTGCTGCTGTTGTATTTCAGGGTTGTTTTACTGAATAATGAAAACTGTCAGAGTCTGGAGAACTCTGCCTTATGGAAAGCATGCTGAATGAGCCCTGCTTGTGATAATTGACTTGATTCATTCATTTTTTTCCCTTCTCCCCAGCACTAGGTATTGAACCCAGGGGGTTTAGCATGCAAGGCAAGCGCTCTACCACTGCGCCCCATGCCCAGTCCTGCTTGACTGATTCTTTTATTTAAAATAAGGAACAAAACTACTTTTATTTAGAATGTGTCGGCTGCTGGTTGTTAGAGGACAACTTGATGGAGTCAGTTCTCACCTTGTCCATTATGTGGGGTCTGGGGATCGAACCCAGGTGGTAGGTCTTGATGGCAAGCACCTTTACCAGCTGAGCCTTCTCTCTTGCTCCCCCCACCCCTTTTAAACATTTTTTTTTTCTAGACAGGGTTTCTCTGTATCTATGGCTGTCCTGGACTCACTTTGTAGACCAGGCTGGCCTTGAACTCAGAGAGATCCGCCTGCCTCTGCCTCCCGAGTGCTGGGATTAAAGGTGTGCGCCACCACGCCTGGCTCCACAGCCCACTTTTAATTGGGTTATTTGTTTCCTTGCTGTTTTGCTTTTTGAGTTCTTTGTACATTCTAACTAGGACTCCTCTGTTAGATGTGTAACTGTGGAAGATGGTTCTATTGTGTAGGTACCACTTCAGTTGATTTCACGGTGTTGTTTGCAGCATGGAAGCCTTTTAACTTTGTGAAGTTACTTGATTGTTGCTTGGTGTGACCCAGAATCCTGTTCAGAGAGTCTCCCAGAGACTGTCCACTGAGTTTCCAGTCTAATATTGAGATCTTGGTTGATCCATTTGTGATTGATTTGTATGCAGGGTGAGAGAAAGGATCAGGTTTCTTTCTTCTACATGTAGGTGTTCACTTTTTCTAGCAACATTTGTGAAAGGTGCCATTTTTTTCTCCAATGTGTATTTTTGACATCTTTGTCAAAAATCGGGTAGCTGTTGGTGTGTGGATTTATATAGATCAGTGTGCACCTGTACCGCGCTGTTTTTACACCATGACTTGTTAACATGATCTGAAACCAGGAACACTGGCCCCCAGCAGTGTTTTTGTTATTCAGAATTATTTTGACTAGAAAACTGCAGAAGAGGGAGGGGACCAGAGAGAAACTGAGTTCTGAGCACAACAGGGCCACAGTGCTCATGAACTCACAGTAGCTGTAGTCCCACACCGGGGACTACAAGATTAAGATAGCCACTCAGTCCTTTTAAGTGGAGGGAGGAGGAGACCAGGAGAGCCCCCCTCCCCAGCTGAGTAACTAGTGACAGTGCTGATTTCTTGGGGGAGGAGAGTCAGTTTACTTTATAGACGTGGCCCCTTGTAGGCTGACTGCACTCCAGTGGCCGGCCTGATGCCCATAAGCCTGTGGGCAGTACAAATTGGAATTGGTAGGTTATTTAAAACAAACATAAAGAGAGGGCATGAGGCTGGCGGACGGATATATTTTAAAAAACTTTTGTGTTTTGAAACATGACCACCACACCCACCTCTCCCCCAGCTCTCTATGGGCTCTAGGGATTGAACTCAGGTCCTGGTGACTAAGCGATCCCCATGCAAGTCCTTATCTCTCTCTCTCTCTCCTTATCTTTTTTTGACACAGAGTCTTATGTATCCCAATCTGGCCTCCAACTCAGCTATGTAGCTGGGGAATGACCTTAACTTCCTGGTCCTCCTGCCTCTACGCCCCACAGCCTCCAAATTCTGTCTGGGATTACTGAAGTGGGGCCACACAACCTTCTCAAGGTGGCTTATCTCTGTTTGAAGGAAAATGGACTGATTACATAGTTTAAATACTCACATGACCTTTCTGTTGAATAGGCCATAAAATCTTTATTTTTCTGCTTCCCTTTTCAAATGTTGTTGCAGGTGTGAAGTGAAAATGTTTACTAAACAGCACATTCTCTAAGTCCCCTGGCATTTCCAGCACTAGGGCTGCTCAGAGTCTGTGGGATGCTGGCGGCTGGCTGGTGCTTCCCAACCCACTGTGCTTCTGACCCTCTTTGACTTAGCATTTCTGTTTTCTGGGTGTGTACTCCACCCATGAAGCTGTGACCTTACAAGAGCACAGGGGCTAGTGGAAGGTCACTGGGAGCCACTGTCACCACGGTGGTGTTGGTGGAGGAGTGGTGAAGGCCCTTAGCATACAACCAGGGCCTTTCCCCCTTGCTGGGCTCACCTGCTGCTGTGTATCAGACCTTCAACTTCCTCTTCACAGAAGATGCACTAAGAGGTGGTGGGTTAGAAGCTAGCTGGCTGGGCAGAGTAGGGGAAGAGGCCGGCTAGCCAGGGTGGTTGTCACATTGACAGAGATAGGAGGGTCTTAATGCTGTACACATTGAACCTTGGTGAGGTAGGACCCAGGTAAGTACAGGCCACAGGTGGACTAAGCTGGAATTTAGTGGAGGTGCCCAGTTTCTTTCTAAGGCGATGGTTCTCAACCTTCCTAATGCTGCGACCCTTTAATACAGTTCCTCATGCTGTGGTGGCCCCCAGCCATGAAATTATTTCATTTCTGCTTCATAACTGTAATTTTGCTATGGTTATGATTCATAATGTAAATATCTGATGTGCGACCCCCAGGTTAAGAACCACTGTTCTTTTTTTTTTTTTTTTTGGAGGGGGGGTTCCGAGACAGGGTTTCTCTCTGTATATCTGGCTATCCTGGACTCTGTAGACCAGGCTAGCCTTGAATTCACCTGGCTCTGCCTCCCAAGGAGAACCACTCTTCTATAGCAAAAGTTACTATGGGATTCCTGGGGCTGTATTCGTAGCTTTACATTTGTAGGCATTTGGAGGGAACTCCTGGGTCTTGAGTTTCCAGTGTTCCCATTTCCATACCAATTACATTCATTGTCATCTGAAAACTATGCATGTATAACACGAAGGGAAATTATAATGACCATGATAAATGTCGCCCCAGCTACAGAAAAGTTGGGGATTTCTGAAAGCTTTGTTGTAATTAAGAGCTGTTTCTAGCCTGGTGTGGTGGTGGTGCACACCTTAAATCCCAGCACTCGGGAGGCAGAGGCAGGTAAGTTTCTTTGAGTTCGAGGCCAGCCTGGTCTACAAAGTGAATTCAGGACATCCAGGCTCTGTTATACAGAGAAACCCTGTCTTAACAAACAAACAACAACAAAAAAGGAGCTGTCTCTAATTAGTTGGTCTTTGAAGTTTTTTTCAAGGTATAATGAATAAAGTTCTGAAGTCTGGTTATATATTACGATTGTTTCTTTTCCTCTTAGGCTTATAAGAAAGTCAGAAAACGTGGGTGCTTTCCGCAGGTCAAAGCGATTCCCACGTCCCCTCATTGGCACACTGGGATCGATCGCACGCCATCCCACGCCCCCTCATTGGCACACTGGGATCAATCGCACGCCATTCACAGTAATGCTGAGCATGGACAGTGTACAAGGCCCTCTCTGTACTGCCCACAGTTGGCTTAGTGAAACCACCTTTCTCTCCGTAAGGAACTCTCCAGCCTGTGTGGGGAGACCAGCACACTGTTGACACTGTTGTGCACTGGCAAACAGCAGCAGATGTGTGGGTGAGCGTAGGGCTACTCAGCCCTTTACAGATGTGTGGATGAGCGTAGAGCTACTCAGCCCTTTACAGATGTGTGGGTGAGCGTAGGGCTACTCATCCCTTTACAGATGTGTGGGTGAGCGTAGGGCTACTCAGCCCTTTACAGATGTGTGGGTGAGCGTAGAGCTACTCAG
>CAJQZJ010032342.1:7659091-7674562 GCA_907164525.1 Lophiomys imhausi
TAGAGCTACTCAGCCCTTTACAGATGTGTGGGTGAGCGTAGAGCTACTCAGCCCTTTACAGAGACCAGTAGTATCGCCATGTCTGTCCGAGTCATTTATGCACAGTTGTCGAGCAGTGGGCAGCTTGGGTGTCTGTGTTTGGTTTTGGAAGGAAAGCTTCGTGACGAAGTATTTTTCGTGTTCCTGTAGAAAAAGCACTTGCGCACTTTATGAAAGACTTAAATTCATTCATCAGTGTAGTGTGTCCAGGACACGAAGGATGGCGTGACAGATGCTACTATGTTGTGCCCCTGGAGGGTGGAGCTACTGTAAAATCAGGACATTCCTCTTCACTCTCTTTCCATGATTTCAAACCAGATCCTTTTACTAAACCAGTGGTTCTCAGCCTTCCTAATGCTGCACACTTTAGTATGTTTTCTGGTGCTGTGGTGATCCCCAACCATAAAATGAGTTTCATTTCTACTTCATAACTGTCTTTTGGCTACCGTCATGAATTGTAATGTGCCTATGCAAGAAGAGTCACCCTCCAGGGGTCACGACCCACAGATTGAGAACCACTGTTGGTCCTCTGATGATTCCCTCCTGTTTGCTTGGTTATAGATAATATTGCAGCAAGCATCTTGATGTGTCTCCTTGTGAGATTTCAGGTTCTGAATAGTGGAGTGCCTTTTCATAGGGAGGAAACTTTATGTTTGCAGCTTGATAAGTTTTCTTGTTCATTTCAGCTTCAAAACAGGCAGTTTGGAGATAAATTACTCACATAGAGGTTGATGGAGTACAACTGAAGTTCAGCACTTGGAGAACCATGAATTCATACATCCTTGGCTGTGTAGTGAAACCTTGTCTCAGAAGAAACAAGAAAGAGGAAATGAACTAATATGCTTTTTTTAAAAGTCCTAAAGGAATATTGTGAATATTTGCAGTTGGTGGGGCAGTGCAGTATAGAACAGATAGTATTTGTGTGTATTTATTGATTATGTATAGTTCGTTTAATTTAATGTTTGCATCTTTTTCTAAGACCTCAGTAGGACTGTAAAGGGAATGACTCAATTCTGTCTCTGGGATCTTCTTCAGGCTGGACTTACAGCTTCTGCAGGCACAGGAAACTTGCACAGATGACTTTTTTTGTGTGGCATCTATCTATCATCTGTCTGTCTATCTGTCTGTCTGTCTGTCTGTCTGTCTGTCTGTCACCTACCTACTTATCATCTCAATCTGTCTGTACCTCTATCATCTGTCTATTTCTATCTATCATCTATCTATCTAGAGTCTTATGTATCCTGGGCTGGCTAAGAATTTGCTATGTAGCTGAGGGTGACCTTCAACTTTTGGTTCTCCTGATTCTGCCCCTGTTGAGATTATGACATGGTGCTCCGTTATGCCTGGCTTTATGCTGTGCTAGGAATTGGATCCGGGGTTTCACATATGCTAGGCAAGCACTCTGTAAACTGAGCTAGGTGCCCAAAAAAATTAGCCGGGCGTGGTGGCGCACGCCTTTAATCCCAGCACTCGGGAGGCAGAGGCAGATGGATCTCTGTGAGTTTGAGGTCAGCCTGGTCTATAAAGCGAGTCCAGGACAGCCAGAGATACACAGAGAAAACCTGTCTCGAAAAATGAACAACAACAACAACAAAAATTGTTACAATTTTTTTTTTTTTGAGACAGGGTTTCTCTGTGTAGCCTTGGCTGTCCTGGACTCACTTTGTAGACCAGGCTGGCCTCGAACTCACAAAGATCCGCCTGCCTCTGCCTCCCAAGTGCTGGGATTAAAGGCGTGTGCCACCACCGCCCGGCAAATTGTTACAATTTAAAGTAGGGTTTTTTGTTTATTTTTTTCAGTTTTTTTTTTTTGTGAGATAGGGTCCTCTTATCCCTGGTTATCCTGGAACTTGCTGTGCAGTTGAGGATGACCTGAACTTTTCCAGCTCCTGAGTGTGGGGATTATGGGCATTTTCGGACACCCTCTTTTTATGCAGGGCTGGGGTCTGGGTTGGGTATCCAACTCAGGGCTTTGTGAATGCCAAGTAGGCACTCTACCAACTGTACTACATCCCTGGTCTTCTAATTTATTTTAAAATCTCTTTTTAAACCTCAAAGTGCTCAAGTAGCAGGCAAAGGGTGTCTGAAGTTTCAGGGATGGCCTAAAGCATGAAAGGGTCTTTCTGAAATTACCTGGTGCGGAGCCTTCAGCTGAATAGGGGCTGTGTTTCCTTGTCGGGTCCTCCTGCTGCAGTTGCCTAGGTGTGCTTTGTGGTTTCCAAAGTACCCACTGGGCTGGCTTTAGGCCGACCGTACCAGTTTCTTCATAATTCCTCTACTTTCTTTTTTTGAACATTTATCAAACTCTTTTCAACAAGGCCCTCAAAATAGTTTTGCTGTGCAATGTAGTCACTGTCCAAAGTTTCTCACCTACTGGCAGAAATCAACGAGAGAGTCCCTTCTGGTGGATCTGGTCCCCGGTTCAGTGGATACTTCTTGGCAGAGGAATCTCTGATCTTGCCATTCAGCAAGGAAACAGGAGTTAAATACTGATTCATATAGAAATTGTGGTTTTAAGGAAAACAGCTCCCATAGGCTCACAAGGAGCGGCACTGTTAGGAGATATGTCCTTGTTGGAGTGGAGTAGGTGTGGAGTTGTTGGAGGAAGTGTGTCAGTGGAGGGGCTAGGTGTTGAGGTCTCAGAAGTTCAAGCCAGGCCCAGTGTGGCATATTCTCTTCCTGCTGGTTGCCAATCCAGATGTAGAATGCTCAGCTACCTCTCTAGCACCATGTCTGCCTGTGTGCCACCATACTTCCTGCCAGTGAAGAAAAAGGACTGACTAAACCTCTGAACTGTAAGCCAGCCCCAATTAAATGTTTTCCTTCATAAAAGTTTTGCCAGGGTCATGGTGTCTTTTTACAGCAATAGAACAGTGACTAAGACAGGAATTAAAATATTCCGGCTGGGCTAGATGGCGCACACCTTTAATCCCAGCACTCGGAAGGCAGAGGCAAGTGAATCTCTGTGAATTCAAGGCCAGCCTGGTCTACAGAGTAAGTCTAGGACAGCCAGGACTCTGTTACACATGGAAACCCTGTCTTGAAAAACCAAATTAAGGGCTGGAGAGATGGCTCAGCGGTTAAGAGCACTGGCTGCTCTTCCAGAGGTCATGAGTTCAATTCCCAGCAACCACATGGTGGCTCACAACCATCCATAATGAAATCTGGTGCCCTCTTCTGGCCTGCAGATATACCTGCAGACAAAACACTGTATACATAATAAATAAATCTTTAAAAAAAAAACAAATTAAATAAATAAATGAATAAATAAATAAATAATTTGATGATGTCATGCATATATACAATGCATCTACATGTCCACCCACCTCCCCCAGACGCCTGCCAACATGTCCCCCCACCCTCATGCCACCCCTCCCTCCTCCTTTGTACCCTGCTGAGTCCAATTAGTCCAAGTAGGATGTTGACTGAGCAACCTTACTGTCTCGATCTTGTGCAGGTAACCATAGCTTTAGCGAGTTAGTGGATACAGTAGTCACATCCATCAAGACAGCATGCCAGCACTCCTCCCTGTCCTCTGGCATCCTATATCCTTTCTGCCTCTTCTGAGATGCTCCCGGAGCCGTGGGCTGGGGCATGGGTTGGTGCTGATGAACCATTTAGGGCTGAGCACTCCCCGTGGCTCATCGCCAGCATTCCGACCCGACCCGTTAGGACTGTCAGCGTTAGCTGCTCTCCACTGCAGAAGGCAGCCCCTCTGGGCGAGGTCCAGAGCATCACCCATCTACGATGCAAACATGTATTTCCAAGGCAGTTCAACAGCATGTCCGTTTGAGCAGAACCACAGTAGGCGTTTGGCCTCTAGGGTTCATGACCTCCAGGGCCATGGGCTTTTGACCAGGTTCATGATATCAGACATGGATTCCCTTCTGTGAAGCAGGCCTCTCAAATTCAAGCAGAAGGTGGTTTCTCTGGAACAGTCATGATAGTCCTTTACCAGTGCCCACCTTGCCTGGGCAGTCGACACTCCAGCTTTCAGGGTTTGCTATTACAGCTGACCACTCCTCCCTCCAGCAGCTTTCTAGAACCTGGGCAGCTGTTTGGCATGGAGGGAGTTTTCAGGTCATTTCCAGCTTGATTTGTGTCCTGTAACCAAAGTGTGCTGTATTTTTAGCAATAAGGATCTTACCATCTAGTTATGGTAAGCAACCCAAAGCAATTTAATTTGCTGTTGTGGGGTAGGAGGGGCTTTGGGACCTTCTTCACAATAAGTCATAGGGAGGTATCCAATACCTGGCCCTGAGATTTCCATTTTATGGCCCATGTCTTCTGAGGGAAGCATTGTTCACCTATGCAGGGTACCTGTGTTCAAACTACTTTTAAAAACTTCATTTTTAGGGCTAGAGAGTTGTCTCAGTGGTTAAGAGCTCTGGCTGCTCTTCCAGAGGACCCAGGTTCAAATCCCAGCACCCACATGGCAGTTTGAAACTGTCTGTAATGTGTAGGTGTGGTGGCGCACGCCTTTAATCCCAGCACTCTGGAGGCAGAGACGGCAGATCTCTGTAGGTTTGAGGCCAGCCTGGTCTACAGAGTGATTTACAGGATAGTGAGGGCTATACAGAGAAACCCTCTCTCAAACAAACAAACAAATTGTATATTTTAATTAACATACAAAATAGTGGGTTTCCAAAGGGCCCTTCATACGTTCTTAGTTTTGGTTAATCCACTTTCACCCACCCTGCTTTAACCCTCATCCCAGCCTTGCTTTAACCTTCATACGGTCATGTAATGGAGTTAGATCGCTGGCCTATACGGTCAGGTAATGGAGTTAGATCACTGGCCTATACGGTCAGGTAATGGAGTTAGATCGCTGGCCTATACAGTCAGGTAATGGAGTTAGATCGCTTACCTATTTGATTCACCTGATGGTTCTAAAAATCTTCATTTTCACCGACCATTTGGCAAGTTTGACTTAATTTTTTCTTAATGGGCCACATCACTTTCATTTGGACACATAAATGCATATAATATGGATATATATGTTATTACACACATGTGTAATAAAGCTTTATTGAGATAAAATAGATATACAGAAAACCTTGAGAGCATTTAATGTGCATGACTTGACATGTTTGGACATATGTACATATTTGCAATACCGAAACCATTATCAAGATAATAAACTTCATCCTCTCTGGAAGTTGAGTCACTATGGTTGTGTGGTGAGAACATATAGCAGGACAACTGTCCTCTTACAAACTGTCAGCATCCAGGGTCCCATTTGTTCATGTAGGCACGATGTGTAGGTCTCCAGGCTTGTTTGTCTTACACAACTGTGACACTCACTGAACACTGACTCTCACTTTCCCCTCCTTCCAGCCCTTGGCAGGCACCTTCCTGCTGGCTGCTTCTTGAAGTGTGACTATTTTATTTTAATTAATTTATTATTGTTATTGTTTTGTTTTTTGAGACGGGGTCCCAGTATGTAGCCCTGGCCTTCCTGGAACTCACTTTGCAGACCAGGCTGGCTCCTGCCTCTGCCTCCCGACCTGGAACTCACTTTGTAGACCAGGCTGGCTCCTGCCTCTGCCTCCCGACCTGGAACTCACTTTGTAGACCAGGCTGGCTCCTGCCTCTGCCTCCCGACCTGGAACTCACTTTGCAGACCAGGCTGGCTCCTGCCCCTGCCTCCCGAGTGCTCAGATTAAAGGTGTGCGCCACCACTGCCTGGGTTTCCTTTATTTTTTAATTTACTTGATGGTAATGATCTCACATGGCTAGATTAAGGTACCCCCCCAAACACTTGCTCAGTTCTAAACGTGCGCATCTCAGTGACCTTCTGCACCATTAGAATGGCCATTCTGGAGCTGTGAAGCATAGACTTGCTTAGTGTTTCACCTTTCCCATATTAGGTGCTTTTTATACACATTTCTGCACCGTGACAGAGTTGAAATTAGAAAGGCAGTTAGCTTCATAACCCTTGGACATCTCACGTGCTTTGGCCTACATTCCATCCATCCTTGCCACCCAGTATCACCCTTTCTTGGTCTCCTTTGGAAAGGGTGTATAGGCCCACACTTTCAGCTGCTTACATGCTGCACGCATTCAAGTCTGACTGCTTCAGATAGTACTTGCGTGAGTGGGCTCTTGCTGTTTGTCTTGTGTGACTGATTGGCTTCACTGGTGTGATATCCTCCATGTCCACTCATGCTTTTGTAAATGCATGCACTTCATTTATCATCCTCCTCGTGTCCTTAGAGGAGGTATCCTTATTTAATGTGGGTGGCCATTCCATGTGACATGGAGCTTTAAAGCAGGTGATGTGAGAATTGGAAACCCATGGAGAACCTCAGTGGATATGGGACCAAGTGGATTTAGGAGCATGTGACTCCAAGGGGCATTGCAGATGGTCTGTTTTGGATGACAAACCACACGGAAGACCTATCGAATGGCTTTAAGACACTAGGCATTGGCATCACCTAACACCCACATCCAGAACAGATGCCCAACTCAGTGGTTGCCCGGCCACGGCTTCGAGGTCCCATAGCTAGTTGACAGATTTGATGGATCATAAATCAGCGCTCCGTGCTGGATGGAGGCCCTGCTCACCGTCAGCCATGTTCTTCCGTAAGACTGCATTTCATGGCCTTCCTCCCCATGGTCTGGTTCACACATTCTTTCTGATTCCTTGTCTCAGTGTTCACTGAGCCTCGGAGGGGTTGTGTTGGTGCTGTTTAAGCTGAGCCCCATGAACATTCATGTACATATATTTTGGTGGACATACACTCCCATTTCTTTTGGATAATTACTTAAAAGCAGAGTCACTGTATGTTAGAGGAGGTACATAGGTGGATAGATGGTTAGCTTTGATACGTAGCATTGGTTTAGCAATGTATAGGTCCACAAACAATGTTTGAGATTCCTTCACTCCACGAACTTGCCAGTGGTTGTTTTAAACGTGTGCTGCCCATCCCCCACCCGTGCTCCATGCTGGAGAGAAAGTCAGGACTCTGCATATGCTGGGTAAATGCTTCACCACTGAGCCTTGTGTAACTCTTTTTTTTTAAGACTTATTTTTAATAACGTTTTTGCGTGTGGGTATGTACACAAACGAGCGCGCAGGTGCCTAAAGAGGCCAGAGGCATTAGGTCTGCTGGAGTTGGAACTAGAGGCAGCTTTGAACCTCCCAGTTTGGGTGCTGGGAAACAAACTCTGGTTTTCTGCAAGAGCACTACCCTTTCTCAAATGCCGAACCATCTCTCCAGCCTCCCTTGTATGAGTTTTTAATTCTGTCTTCAAGAGCTTGAGAGAAGGTTGCTAATCAGTATGATCCGGGCAGAATGAAAATAGATTGCCAAGGTGTAAGCACGAGGTTCTACTCAATTACTTATTCACTAGGTCAGTTGTCTTAGGGACAGCCCCAGACAAACAAACAAAAGTAAGTTTTCTGTAAGGTTTTCTCCAGTAAGCACCAGGAGAACAACAACAAGGTTTCTCTTTGAAACAACCTTGGCTAATAAACTCTTGTCTCATTTTCCTTGTAATTCTTTACGATAAGAGTCATGATGAATTTTAAACAAAAGGTCATGGTACTTCAAGTCCCTGTAGGAAGTGTGACTTCAGGCAACCCTGGATTTTGCTCCTTTGTATTTCTTTCTTGAAAGACCTACCTGGGAGGTCATGAAGCAGTGTTTATCAGCCGCCTTCTGGAGGGCCAGCCCTGTACTAAGTGATTTCTGTTCTTTAGCTCTATTCAGTTTCTGTCCTGCCTCAGTGAAGGGGACAATCATTATCCCCCTTTCAGATGAGGAAAACAAAGCTTGGGGGAGTTAAACAATTGCCCCAGTTTATCCAGCTAATAGTGGAGAAGCTGGAGTTTAAAAATCTAGATCTGTGACTTCAAAGCCTCCTTCCTCGTGTCTGTTAATTTGTCAACAATCAAGGTCTAGGGATATAGTTCAGGTGGCAGGGTGCTTGGCTGGCGTGCATGAAAGCCTAGGTTTGTTCCCAGCACTGCATAGAACTAGGCGCCTTGATTCAGGACAATGAGATGTCTGACCTCCTTGAACACGAGAACAGCCTGGGCTGCACAAGACCTCTGGGAACAGCCTGGGCTACTACACGAGACCTCATCTCAATAGCCAAAATAATTTCTGCATGTTTATAATTTCCTAACCAAGCGTCTGTTTACTTGAGCCCTCACCCTGCCCCCATTCTGGCCAGAGATAAATGAAAACTCCTGTTCATCAAGATTGTTTTATGTTTGTGACTATTATAATCCAAGATAGATGGAAAGTAGGTCCAGCCCTCAAGCCGTGGTTAGAGATGCCTATGGCCACAGCACCTCCGGTACATGTTTAGCCAACACAGAAATGCAAATTAAAGCCACACTAGGGGGTACTGTGGGAGGTTTATCTGTGTATCCTTGGCTATCCTGGACTCACTTTGTAGACCAGGCAGACCTTGAACTCACAGAGATCTCCCTGCCTCTGCCTCCCAAGTGCTGGAATTAAAGTCGTGCACCATCACACCTGGCAATTACAGACAGCTATGAACTGCCATGTGGGTGCTGGGATTTGAACCTGGGTCCTCTGGAAGAACAGCCAGCAGAAGTGCTCTTAACCTCTGAGCCATCTCTCCAGCCCCCAGTTCTTGATTTTATTTCCTGAGCTGTTGAACTTTGCTTACATTTGGAAGTGTTTTACGTGTTTTCTTCTGACCATTTCAGACTTTCAGGTGTTACATTAAAGTCCATTTTGGATCAATTTTTTAAAATTAGATTTATTCGTTTTGTGTTATGTGTAGCTGTTTTGCCTGTGGGTATCTGTACCAAGTTCATGCTTGGTGGCCCATGGAGACCAGAAAA
The DNA here is from genome assembly GCA_907164525.1 of Lophiomys imhausi. Taxonomy (NCBI): domain Eukaryota; kingdom Metazoa; phylum Chordata; class Mammalia; order Rodentia; family Muridae; genus Lophiomys; species Lophiomys imhausi. The sequence goes on from CAJQZJ010032342.1 coordinate 7,667,955, forward strand.
GGCCCCAGATACCCTGAACTGGAGATACAGATGGTTGTGGACCACCAGATGCTAGGAATAGAAACTAGGTTCTATGCAACAACAACAAGGACTTTTAGCTGATGAGCCATCTCTCCAGGCTAAGAGTCATTCTTCTAAATACGGAAAAATGTCCCCTGTACCTTAGGGTAGCCTTGAACTCAACACAGCTCTTCTGCCTCAGTTACTTGGAGATATATATTTAGGTTTTTCAAGATAGGGTTTCTCTGTGTATCCTTGGCTTTCCTGGACTCTCTTTGTAGAACAGGTTGGCCTTGAACTCACAGAGATCCACCTGCCTTTGCCTCCCGAGTGCTGGGATTAAAGGCATGTACCACCACGCCCAGTCCAGTTACTTGGATTTTAAAAGCACTTTGGAAGCAGGACTTGGTGGCATAAAACAAAAGAATCAAGGAAGTACAGTGCCGGTTTATGGACCACTTCCTGTCATCCTACAGTGCCCTGAGTTTTGGTCATTTTGATGAGTTCCAAATAGAATAAGAATATTTCATTTTCTTTTATACATTCTACATTTTGGACGATTAGGTAGCACCCAAATGGAGACCTTAAAAGTACCTTTATTTGTTGCATTGCAGATACATCTGTCTGCTCAACCTCTCATATGTCCTTGACTGATTTGATAAGCAAATCTGCTCATTTCCAGGCAGAAGAGGAAACAATACCTCAAAAGCAGCCCTTCCATGACTGCTAATATTGCCTCAAAACACTCCCGACTTCTCGCCTGTTTTCAGGACACCGAAGTCCTTTCTCACCTCGGGAGATCTGAGGTTTAGGCGTCTTACAAGTATCTCTCCTGTAGAGTAGTTTCACTGCAGTGATCGGCAGCCCAGCAGTTTCATATTGACTCTTGCATTTTTGCTTAAAATACACTGACCACTCCTTGGAAAGTCCCCACACCGTTCTTGCTCTTGCTCTTGGTCTACACTGTAGCTTCCTGCTTGTCCATGTGACCTTGCTGTTTAGCCAGATCTTTGTTGCCAGGACTGCCAATAGCATAGACTTCTTTTTTTGTTTGTTTTTGCTACTGGGCATGAAGCCCAGACCCTTGCACTCTACCTCTGAGCTAGCTCTAGCCTAATTAGTGTATTGTCTTAGTTAGGGTTTTTATTGTTGCAACAAAACACCATGACCAAAAAGCAAATTGGGGAGGAAAGGGTTTATTCAGCTCACACTTCCAGATCATAGTCCATCATTAGAGGAAGTCATGGCAGGAACTCAAGCAGGACTGGACCTGGAGTCAGGAGCTGATGCAGAGGCAGGCCATGGAGGGGTGCTGCTTACTGGCTTGCTCCCCATGGCTTGCTCAGCCTGCTTTCTTATAGAACCCAGGACCACCAGCCCAGGGCATGGCACCACCCACAATGGGCTGGGCCCTCCCCCATCAATTACTAGTTGAGAAAATGCCTTACAGCTGGATCTCATGGAGGCATTTCCTTAACTGAGGCTCTTTCATGTTGGCACAAAACCAGCCAGTACATATATTTTATTTTGTTTTTGAACTAGATCTGATCTGTGCATTTTTTTTAGATTTATTTTCTTTGTATGATGTTTGACCTTCATGTGTGTATGTATACCTCTGTGTGCCTAGAGCCCAAAGAGGCCAGAAGAGGGTGTCAAATCCTCTGGAACTGGAGTTATGGATAGTTGTAAGCCATGTGGGTGCTGAGAATGGAACTGAGGTCCTCTCTGAGAACAAGTGCTCTAAACCACTGCGCAAGCCCTCTAGCACCCTTTCTCCTCCTCCTGCTCCTTCTTTTTTTGAGATAGGGTTTCATTATGCTTGTGGAATCCCAGTTGGCCTGGAACACCCTATGTAGACCAGGCGGGCCTTGAACTCACAGAGGTCTACCTGCTTCTGCTTCCCAAGTGCTGGTGAGGGCAAAAGGGAGGGGAGGGCATCTCTCCCTAGCCACCACCACCACATAGCAGATAGAAGGCAGGGCTGGCTCTTCCACACTCACACCCTCAAGGATGGCTCACCCACAACCCCCACATCCAGGGCCAGGGCCAGTTTCTAGTTTCTGGTTTGTTTTCTGTCCTGGGAGCCCATCTGGTGCTTCCCTGGTACTGGCCTGGTAGTCATCTCAGGCTACCCCCTTGCTCCAAAGCAGTGCTGGTATCCAGCTTGCTCCCCTCCCCACCAGGAATGTTAGGCTATTATTCATTCAGATGTTCATAGGTCAGAACACTGAATGTAGACATAGCCTCTCTTCTGTCTGCCACCTACTGATGTACATGTGACATAGCAGTCACATCTGCAATGCCTCTAGGGGCAGGGATTTGTTTCTTTCTTAAAGACACTAATTAAACTTCCTGGTCTTCCCTCCTCCTTGTTCCCTCCCCCACTCCCACATTAGTATTTTCTTTTGGCAAGTTCATGGGAGGCAGAAGCAGGCAGATCTCTGTTCAAGGCCAGCCTGGTCAACATAGTGACAGCCAGTGATACACAGAGAAATCCTGTCTCAAAAACGAAAACACTCCCAAGGACTCAATTCCATAGGCAGAATGTCATTTGTTTGTTGTTTTGTTTTTACCAGAGAAGATGAGTTAATTTGCTAGACTGGTGTCCAGCCTGTTTCTAGACTGGGAGTGTCTTATACAAAGAATGAATGAGGACTTGTTCCTCCTCCCTTTCTTCCCACTCCATCTTTAAAAGAGTTCCTTCAGAATGGAGTAATAATATAATGCCATAGTAACTACAGAAATCATACTCGTAGAAGTTCTTAAATATGTAAACTCAGAAAGCTTGATTTCATTTCAGTATGTAATTTGTACTACATTGTATTTATATTTAAAGCCCTGGAATTTATGTTGGTCTGCCAAAAAAAGGAAACAACCACAAATAGGAAGGCTTAAACAATGGAAATGTGTCACCTTCATGTCTGAAGGTCGGAAGGCAGAGATGGAGCTGTTTCCTGAGGGCAGAGGCAGGATCTGATGTAGGCTCGCCCTTGGCTTGTAGAAGAACATTCTCTGTGTGTGCCATGCCAGACTTTCACCTTGTGAGGGTACAGGTCAAAAGGACCCTAACCCTAATGCTCATGCTGACACGGTAGCTGAGTAAGGACCTGCAATACCAGTCCCAGGAGACTCGGGCCTGACATCTGGATGTGGAGCCAATGCTACTCCATAGTAGGATCTTTAACAACCAGCCCATGGCGTTTCTACCAAGGATCTCCTGTGGGTCTCCACCCCTTCGCAAACCTCTATCTCCAAAATAACCTACATTACGATGCGGGGGGAGGGGGGTGTCACCACAACATGAGGAACTGTATTAGGAAGGTTGAGAACCGCTGCAGTGGAGTGATACCCAGAGATATCTTCAATTCAAAGTTGGTTTATGGTGGAAGCTCAGCCTTTTCTCTAACAGGTCACACTGGTAGAAATCTGTAGTGGGTTTCTAATATATGTAATGCTTATACATTTTAAAAACTATCATTCAGCTCTTTATGAGTAATTTTTATGTTTTGAGTTTTTTTGAAACATCCTTGGCTGTCCTGGACTCATTTAGTAGACCAGGACTCAGTTTGTAGACCAGGCTGGCTTTGAACTCAGAGATCCACCTGTCTCTGCCTTCTGAGTGCACCACCATTCCTGGCAATTTTTACCTTTTTAAAAGCTGTGATGTCCCATGATATTCTTTGATAATGCTTTATATAAGAGGCAGTAGCATCATAATTTAAGTTTTTACACTGCTGGGGCAGTAAGAGCCCTCAGTAGGTAAAGTCGCTTGCTGGCAATCCTAACAAACTGAATTTAATTCCCAGGGTACAAATGGTGGAAGAAGAAAACAGATTTCTGCAAGCTGTCCTCAACCCACCTGTATGCCATAATAGTAAATAAATAGATGCATTAGGTTTTTGTTTTTTACATTGTTAAATAAATTGATACTAGCCCACTCACTACCTGTTTAAGTAGGCCCTTTGTGAGAATGGTGGACATACCTCCCTACCCAAGGACAAAAGAGAGCCCGTGTCCTGAGAGGAGCCCTCTCTGGAAAGTCACAGCACAGTCACTGTTGCTTCTTGAGAATTTTATTTGTAGAACACCAAAACCAAGCTGGGTATGGTAGGGCCCAGCCCTTGAGAGGCATAGTCAAGAGGTGCATCACAGGTTCGAGGCCAGCCTGATCTAAATAGTGAGTTCAAGGCCGGTCAATGATACCTTATAAGAAAGACCTGGCTTCAACAAACAAACAAAAGGAAAACAAAACACCAACCCCTCCCCCCCCCAATTCTTACTGCTTTTGTCTAGTTAAAAAAGAAAAGGCTGTAATTTTTTCTTACTGGAAATCGAAGTTACTGAAATATGGTTGTAACACATTATGCATATTTCTAGAGAAAATTGTTTTTGGCCTGTGTAGTCTTTAAAGTGCTTATTAAGAAGCACAGCAGGGATATGAGACATAAACCACTAGATTCTAAAGTTGAAGGTCACACTAATGGGTCAGAGTGGGCTTGTGACCGTTATGGGTTTAGAATTTCTTTCTTGGTTGATAAAAATGTAAACAGGTCAGGGTAAATATTCTTAAACAGCTGGATTGTATTCTTAAATAGGTAGTTCTCGTTGTCTTATGACACCGTTAAATACCTCTCTGAGTGTGTTTAAGAGAATAGGGAAGGCCTGCTCTGACTTGTGGGTGCTGGGACCCCCCAACTGAATGAGGAGGAAGTGAGCAGAGAAACAGCAGATAGAGCTGTCCAGCCCCATGGATGCTGCAAGCCAGCTGCTTGCCCACCATGACAGCACCTCAAAGGGAGCCAGGGCAGACCCACCCTTCCTTACGTCAGGACTTTGATTAACACAAGATGAATTTGTATCGGCAGCTGGTTTCTCCTTCTGGCCTTTTGATCTCCCAACGCAGTAGCCGTGAAAAGCAGGGCATTGCAAACACTCGTTTTCTGGTGTGGAGAAATGCTGAGTGGTCCCATATTCGTGCAGTGGAAGTTGTTTGAAGAGACTGACTCTGTAAGCCCAGAGGTGACAAAAATGAGGCCAGGCTGAAGCCCACTCAAGCAAAAGCTGATCAGAGAAAAAATGGGGCACCCTACTCACTTGATGGGAAATCCAGGATTTCCTGATGTGGGTCCCTTGATTGTTTAAGGGCCATCAACCAAGTAGTTGTCTGAAGTAAAAAAAAAAAAAGTTTGACAAATACAGCAGCTGTGTGAAAGAAATCAGTCTCGAAAGGAGGAGCATACAACCAAGATAGCAGAGAAGCCAGATTCATGCAGGCAGAAAAGCACATATGGAGAATGGGGAGTTGGATTTAATGGGGACAGAGGTTTGGTTGATGGGAGACAGTTCTGGGAACAGATGGTAGGACAGTCACACAACGGTGAGCAGCGTAGTAGCACAAAACTGAGCCCTTGCTGGTGGCCCAAATTGGGCTGGGCCTTTAATCTCACCACTTAAGCAGAAAAGCAAGTGATCTCTTGAGTTTGAGGCCAGCTAGAAATAAAGGGAGTGAGTTCTAGACCAACCAGGGATACATAGCTAAACCCCGTCTCAAAACAAACAAAACAGGGTGAAATAGTGAACTTTATATGCATTTAAATATTCAACAGTAAAATAAGTTGGAGGCTGGAGGGTTGGGTAAACAGTTAAGGGAACTTACTGTTCTTGCAGGGGACCTGGATTCTGTCTCCAGCACCACATGGTCACTCATAACCATCTAAAAAAAAAAAAAAACCTCCAGTCCCAGGGGCTCTGATGCATTCTTCTGACTTCCAAGGGCGCTAAGCACACACATGGTGCAAATGCATACAGACAGACATTCACACATACAATTAAAAAATAATCTTTTTTTTTCCCGAGGCAGGGTTTCTCTGTATAGCTCTGGCTGTCTTGGACTCAAGACCAGGCTGGCCTCGAACTCATAGAGATCTGCCTGCTTCTGCCTCCCCAGTGCTGGGATTAAAGGCGTGTGCCACTACGCCTGGAAGTTACAGACAGACAGCTGTGAACTGCCATGTGGGTGCTGGGATTTGAACCTGGGTCCTTTGGAAGGACAGCCAGTGCTCTTAACTGCTGAGCTATCTCTCCAGGACCCCCCCCATCTTAAACCCAATAGAATTTTTTTTTTTTTGGCTTGAGCTTTCTGTTTCAGCAGACACATGGTCTTCCACCAGCCACGTGGTCCTCTGCAAGTTCTGAGGTCCACCCATGTTGTCCTCCACCATAAATAATGCTGGCCTGCTTACACTGCTTGGCCTTCTCTCCCGTGGAGTGCTGTGCCCTCTGAACCACAGGACAAATGAACCCTTCCTCTCACATGTTGCTTCTTCTGAGAAGAGCTAACCAATACAGAAGCGGAGATAAATGTCTGCTCCCTGAATCGAAACACAGACAGGATTTTACATCCCTATCGTTTTCAAACACCACCACTCAGATGTCAGGAGATGTCAGCGGTCTATCTCCTGTTCAGTCAGTGGCTCTGGGAGAAGCCCAGAGGCAAGCCTCTCTCCCTGAACTTGAGCTCTGTATTTCTTGAGAATACAGAGAGTAAAACTCAAAAACCGTGTGTGTGTGTGTGTGTGTGTGTGTGTGTGTGTGTGTGTGTGTGTGTG
>CAJQZJ010032342.1:7681690-7693678 GCA_907164525.1 Lophiomys imhausi
GGGGGGATTCAAGGTCATCTTAGGCCACTGCAGGAAGTGTGGGGGGGATTCAAGGTCATCTTAGGCTACATAATAAATTAAGGCCAACCTGAGCTAATGAGGTCCTGTCCCAAACAATAACCACAGAAATAAGAAAGAAGGAAAAAGAGATAAGAAGGAACCACTGTGAGAACCTTGATTCCATTGGAAGTGGCCACAGGCATTGTTGAGATGCAAGGTGAACTCAGGACATGAGATTTATACTAGGTGATATTAAGGGCTTATCTCGGATTTTCTTGCATCCTACAGTGTTGGTGCGATTTTGTTTTTGTGGTCCTGCCCATGCTAGACAAGTGCTTTATACCGAGCTACATATATCCCAGGTCCAGACCTCAAGATGAAGGACTCAAGGCCTTCAAAGACAAAACCCCTCTTTTACATAGGAGTGAGATCAAAGCCCCACATCTGTCTTCATACAGTAACACGTAGCATTTGTTGGAAAGGGTGGGCCAGGGGCTGTCTCTCAATCTTCCCAAAGTACCTTGCACAGCTTGGGGTACGCATTTACCTCTGTGGCATAAATGGAAGAAAAATGTGACCGTCATAGGTAGTGTAACAACAGTGGCCATTTGAAGACAGGCTGTGATGGTCTCTCAGACTCACCAACTAGCAGGAGCTGAGGACTCTCTGGGAAACAATGCTGAGTTGGTGGTGAGGTTGTCTCAAAAGAGCTGGCAGGACTCGGGGCAGTCCACCCTGTAACTCCAAGGCTGGTGTCTTTTTTAGAGAGTAGCAGGTGCCACCAAGCCCTCTGGAAGCTGAGCTTTATGCAGCATCCCGCTCCAAACTCTGGAATTTGCTTTGGCCTCAGCTTTGGCTTGTAGGGGAAGTTTCAGAGGCTTCGAGAGGCCCGGGCCTGCCCTGACTGGGGACGTTTTAAGTGCCACCGTTCTTAGCTGGGACTTGCTGTTGCTCATGTGTGTCTTACATCTCTCAGTGCTTTTTCAGGACTGTGCAGTGAGAAAGGGCAGCTGCAGCCATCTCTACCCCACCCCAGAACGAATACTTCTGGTGTGTGCCATAGGGTGGGTCTGGCTCTGCAGCACGGGTTGTTTATTCTGTTTAGGATGAAAGAAACAAGCCACAAAAAGGAAAACCAGATTTTGCTTTCTGTAGGTCTTTTTTCTTCTTTAACTTCCCTCCCTCCCCCTCTCTTTCCTTCCTTCCTTCAGTGCTGGACTCTCACATTGGCTTGTACCCCAAAGCCCTGTAGATGTGAAATAACTTTCTTAGACTCTTAACTTCACCTTTTTACTTTCCTTTGAACTATTGAGTTCGGCGATAGCTAACTGAAACAGACTCCAAAAATACCCTCTAGCAGCATGTTAAGTATTTTTTCTTTGTCTAAAATTAGCCCCTTTGAGCCATGTGTTCTGGTTTTCTGAAGCCCTCTATTTGCTGGGCTGGCCACCTTCTGTGGGTTTCTGTGTGCCGGGTGACATGCTTGATAAAGAAGCCAATCAGCCACTGACTGCACGGGGCAGTTTACGGAGGTGCCTCCGCTTCGAGGAGCCTTCCCTGGCGCCCTTGCTGTCTTTATTCTGTACTCACTGTCTGCTCTGAGGTAGCTGCTCTCACCCGTTTCATTCATTCCACTTCTGTGTTTCACATGAGCCCTTCAGGGCCGAGCTCGCGCTCCCTTCGCTGTAGTGTGCCTGTACCTAATGCAAGTGTTTGCTAAAGTATTTAAGAGCCGAGTAAATATTTGTCAGAGGCCAAAGTCGGCCCATTAGGTAAGCAGCAGGAAGCAAAGTATTACTGGGTGGTGGTGTCTGCAAGGGGACTTGACTTTGCTCATGAAAATAAGAAGTTGAAGGTAGAGAAGCAAGGATGGGGGAGGAGCAGTAGCCAGACCTCAGTGACCCTGGGGGCTACAGGCGTTGGGGACCCATCACTGGATAGGAGAGTCAGGGACCGCCGTCTGCCTCCTACTGGCTTCTTGAGACTTGCTTCTGTTTCTAAAATAGTATCTTTGCAAGAGTTTATTCCTTTTGTGCTGTCTCAAGAGCACGTTCATTTTGTGGAAGTGGGCACACCTGGTTGACCGTTTTCATCGGTCAGTTTCTGGACTCTTGCTTCAGTCGTTTTTTTTGTTTTGTTTTGTTTTTTTTCATATGCCCATGTGTTTTCTTCCTGTTATGGCCTTGGGGGTGGGCTCCTAACTTCTATGTTAATAGAATTCTGGGTCTCACAGATTTCCGTTTTCCAAATGTTGGGCATTCAGAGAGGGTCACATTTTATACCACTTCCCTGCCCGTGCCCACAGTCAGTTGAGAAGACAGGAATAGGGTACATGGAGACACACTCATTTTCGTCTCTGATAACAGATGAGGCCCATGCGGAGCACATGGCCTTCCCCAGGCTCGTCTTGGCTCATCCAAGTTGGGCTGGGAAGGTAAGTAGCTGAGTGGGAGCGGGCCCGCCTAGCACGCACTAGGTCCTAGGTTCAGTCTAGCTCAGTAGAGCCGGGGAATGAAAATGGCACTTGGTGAGGTTCGGCCTTTTCTCCACCTCACGGGTAAGTTTTGCTTTGCTTTCATGGCCTTTTTGAGGCCAGTTGGTAGAAGGCCATGGTTTTGGAGCTGGCTAGGCCTGTGGTCAGTCATCACTTGCAGCATTAGCTTCCATTTGTGCGTCTGCCTAGTGTAGATAAATGTCCCACCCTGGGGTTCCTGGTGGGTTACATTGTGCTGGGAGCGGCCTGACCTCTGCTTAGGCCTCATTCCCGAAGCACGCGCAGGGCAGATGTCACCCAGCCAGCCTAGCGTGTTTCAGCGCCCTGGTTGGAGGGCTTTCCACGGTGGAGCGGCACTTGACTGTTTACCTCTCTGATATATGGAAGGTAAAGAAAAAATGTTCCTAAATAAGTAAAGCTTTAAGTAGAAAGAATTGTATATATTATGTGTACCACAGACCAACCCAGTCCCATCTGGGGGTGAATTTGTAGTCAGGGGTTGGACAGCACAGCCGGCAATGACCCTGAGGAATAAGGAATAAAGAGGTCTTTAATTTTAATACTCTGACTTCTAGCACATTCTCCTCCTCCTCCTCCTCCTCCTCCTCCTCCTCCTCCTCCTCCTCCTTCTTTTTTCTTTTTCCAGAGACGGGGTTTCTCTGTGTGTCATAGCCCTGACTGTCCTGGACTCACTCTGTAGACCAGGCTGGTCTCGAACTCACAAAGATCCACCTGTCTCTGCCTCCCAAGTGCTGGGCACTACTGCCCGACTCTAGCACTTTTTTAAGTGCCTGTTTGAAAAGTTTAGTTTTGTTGGTGTGTTAGAGGGCTGTGACGACTTGTGAAAAGGTAGACAAGACAAAAACCTTGAAATCCTTGCGGAAGGAGTCCCGACACTGAACAAGTGAAGCTCCATGCAGTCTCCAGCCCCGTGTTCCCTTAGCAGCCACAGTGACACATCCTGTGTCCTCAGGGACACTTGCTCAGGCGATGCCACATTGAGTTTCCTGTGTTTGCGGCTTTGCTGACCCTCCTCTGGCATCCGCAGCTGCTTCCTGTCAGGTCTTTAGCTAGCGTGGAGAAAAGCGGGGCTTTGAGGGTACACCAGACCTGCCTTGACCTATGGGCTTACCAGTCCACACCGCCCTTCAGTTAAATCCATCTCTCCTGTTTCCCTTCAACTCGAGACCCGCCTTCTATTCCAAGCTGCGTGCCAAGCTGACCCTCTGGACAGTGGGGGAGGGCCAGCTGCTGACCCCTTGTGCTGAGGAAAGGTGGAGCTGGCTTCCTCTGGGCTTTTGGCTTCCTGTGCACACCACTGCAGAAGGAAAAGGAGTTGGAGGCTGAGTGAAACCTCAGCATCAGAGAGCCTCCCTCTGCAAAGAGACAGTGCAAATTACAGACAAATACTAGTAAAAACAAATACACAGGCAGCTCCTGGTCCCGGGGCAGCTGCAGGGCAGCCTGTGTTTATAAATCGGTCAACTTCGTGACGTTAGGGACCAACTATTAGTTTTGGCAATGTGTGTGTGTGTTCCTTTATGAGTATATGTGTATTTGTGTGTGTGTGCCTGTTTGTGAATGTGTATGTGAAGATGTATATTTGTGTGTGTGTGCATCATAGTATTTGTGTGTGTGAATGTGTGAGTGTATTAGTGTGTGTATTCGTGCATGTATATTAATATGTGTGTATTAGTATGTGAAAATGTGTCTGTGTATTTGTGTATGTGTATGAGTATGAAAGTGTGTGTGTGTGTGTGTGTGTGTGTGTGTGTGTGTGTGTGTGTGTAGAGGCGGATGAGGCTGTTTTAATTTCACAGACTGAAGTGCTGTCTTTCTCCCTGAGAGCTGTGTCTCTGGTGGCTCATTGCTGCTGTCTCTGTGTGCGTCTGGCTATCAGCCTTGCCTAGCTGGTGCCTCTGTTTATTTTGGGGTGCATTCGGCCATGAAAGGAGAACTCAGATTTTACTGGTAAAGTGCTCAGTTGTTTTAGGATTGTTTTTGTTTCCAAGGCTGTTTATTTTTTATACATGAAAGGCCTCTCACTAGCCTCAGATTTTACTTCTTTTCTTCTCTGATTAAGCCAACCAGACTCTGAAGAAGGTTTTTCAAATGTTTGTACTTCTTTCATATATTTTATCATGGAAAAGGAAGTGTGTATGTGTGTGTGTGTGTGTGCGTGTGTGTGCGCTCTCGTGCGCATGCACGCTCCCACACCCTACACCCACCCATGCAGGACTTCATTCCAGATCTCCCTAGACGAAGGACGGACTCGGTTAACATTTGGCGTACCTCCATATTTAGATACTTCTTTTTTAGAACTCCCAGGCTGGCCTGAAACTTGCCAAGTAGCCAAGGATAACATGGAACTCCTGATCTTCCTGGCTCTGCCCTGAGCGCTGGGACTGAACACTGGCCCCAGGACAGTCAGTTTCTGGGTTTCTGGGGATTAAACCAGGGCTCCCTGCATGCCAGGCAAACACTGTCCACTATGTTGTCTTTCGCTGCACTTTTGTACTTCGTAGAGAGTCTTCCCTGCTTCTTCTTTTCATTTAGAAACCCTTTCATGATCTATATGAAGCTTCTCAGGATAGGATAGTATCTAGCCCCTTCCTCCTTGTCTTTCTATTCTTTTTCTTTTCCTTTTTTCCAGGACAGGGTTTCTTTGTGTAATATAGCCCTGGCTGTCCTGGAAGACCAGGCTGGCCTCGAAGTCACAGAGATAGATCTGTGATTGATTGCCTCTGCCTCCCCAGTGCTGGGATCATAGGTGTGCGCCACCATGCTCAACAGTGTCTTTTTCAATACCGCAAATAGTTTTGTAGGTTTTCAAATGAAGTCTTTGGTCATGGCCATGGCCAGCTAGGCGTTCTCTAGTTGTCAGGTACATAGCATTACACTCAGATTGCCACTCACTCAATTGAGTACTTTGGCAAAATGATCCAGCCTCCAAAACCCGCCAGTGGGTCCCTCTGCTCAGCAATCTCTCCATCAGAGTGTGAGGGGTGTGAGATAGTTCCTGGGAAGTAATTGTGACAGGATCGACCAGGAGAGCTCCCCATCCACCGCCCTGGACTTGGGGTGGCTAATCTCGACTGGAGAGACTATGGAAGAAGGGCTTTTAGAAAGGAAAGGGCAGCAAAATCCAGGCAAGGAATGGGGAAGGAATCTGAGTGCTGGGAGTCCTCCCTTGCTTTAGGCGGTTCCAGGGCCCTCAAAAGCAGTAAGTAGGTGTGGGCTAGGCTGCTAGGCGGGTTCACTGAGCAGGGCAGCACTAGGCCCTCATTCTTTAGTCCTTTGAGCATCTCTCACCGTCCTGGTCTGGCCAGCCTGTGGGTGACACACCCTGGGTAGCTTACATCTCTGGATAACCTCACATGTTTCTGCCAGGGCTGCCACAGAGCAGGAGGCAGGAAGAGGATCCTACAAAGGATAGCAGGGCACCCTGCTGGCCCCTGCAGACGCTGGGCTCCCTGGTTTTCTTCAATCTCAGAGTGTGTCTTCCTTCTTCCAACACACTTTGATCCTGTCGGCAAGAAGGACGAAGATGGTTTCTTGGGCTGCACAGTGGCTCATACAGGTGTCCTCCAGTGGCCACATTCTGTGGACAGCAGTGTCTCTCTGAGATGTGGACCGTGAAGCAGGGGTGGGCACCTTCGTTGTGGTTTACTCCTAGCAGAAGGAGTCACATACTACTTTTTTTTTAATAATTTATTTTTTATTTCTTCAAGTTACATCTCAATCACAATCCCTTCCCTACTCCCCCCTCCTGTCCCACCCTTCCACCCTCTTCCCCCTCAACCCCCCCATCCTCTACCCTTTTTCTTTTTTTTTTAGCTTAAGGTTTATCTCCCCCCCACAACAGCTTCCCTTTCAGTCTAATGAATGGTTCTTTCTCTTATAACAATAAATACAATACAAAACAACAGAAATAAATAGGCCACAATTATGAGAGTTATATGACTTACATTCCCAATGTCCAGTCCATATGTATTTGGCACCTGACTTTTACATTCTACTATCTAACCATCTCCATGAGTTTAAAGTTCTATATCTAACTTAGCTTTCATACTAACTTGCATCACAATTTTAAAAACATCTTCTTAGATCCAGAACAGCCTCTTAATTTAGAAAACTCAAAATTTAACTATGAGACTCTAGCTATCTAGTCTCCAACCACATCAGAGACCTGAGAAAAATAAATATATCGATTATACAGGAAGTGCAGGGCCTGCAGCTTCCAAAACTAAGAAATGACATACAAGTGGCTGCCTGGACAGTTCCCATTTTCCCTCCATACATTACAGCATCAATCTTCAGCCGTTTGGTCCCGTTTCTCTGACAGACATTGATTGTAGAGCAGGGGTTATGAAGGACTTGCCTACCCTGTCTTGGCAGAGCTAGGCTGTCGACTTACCTGCTTCCAGGTTTTGTCCTTTTTGGACAGCATTCTGTCTACAGTTGGAGCAAGGGGTTTTTCCTGCCAAGAGATAGGCTTGCCACTAATTCAACCATCTCCCACTGGAGATTCTTCGATGCTCATCTTCTACTTGGAGTAGAATAAGGGGTTCTGTCAGGAGCTGACATGTCTTGATATCAAAAAAATCTTAATTTAAGAAAATATCTTTGAATGCCACATTCTGCAGATCTCTTGAGGTTTTTGAAGATGCCCTATCTATCTCTTATATTTAGATAAGCAAATGTTGCTTGTCTCTTAGCAACTTGATTTCTGAGTAGCTTAGAAAATAACTGTGATAGACCACATACTACTTTTAAGGGCTAGGAACTAATTATCAAAAGAGCCATCTTGGGAGGGGTTGAGGACTGCTACCGAGGAATACTCTGACAGGGATGGGCGGGCTGAATTAATGAGAACTAGAGTGATATAAACAGCTTAACCGAAGCCTCCTTGTGGGCTTTTCAGACTCTCATATTTGTGTAAAAGAAAGTCTTCAGAGCTAGAGTACAAGCTCACTGGTAGAGTGATTCTTAGGATCTGCCAGGTCCCGGGTTCTCCTCCAGCGTCACTCCTTCTTTTTGGTGCTGTGGATCTGGGGTCAAGTGAGTGCTAAGAATACTTAGATTATGATATTAGTGAGGCTGCAAGGAGGAGGGGGTCAGAGGTATGTAAATCTAAGTCATAATGGAGTTCAATGTGACCCCTTGGACATCGTCCCTCTGTTCTGGCCACTGTCATTTAGCTTTGTTAACCTGAAAACTCAGAATCTAAGCTGGAAGAAAAAAAATCTCCTTGTATATTTTGGTTACTTATACTTGTAACAGGAGAGGGAAAGACAATATAGTCCTTTCCCATAAGCCTGTTTGAGATAATTTTACTGCGAGCTTACCTGTGCACCATACACATGCAGTGTCCTCAGAGGCCAGAAGAGGGCGTCACCCCCAACTGGTGATAGGGATAGTGAGCCATCATGTGGGTGAGCGGGAATCGAACTCACGTCTTCAGGAAGAGCCACTTAACCACCAAACCACCTCTCTGAACCCCTGGTTTCTGATTTTACTAAGACTTTTTTTTTTTTCTCTTCAACTTAGGTGTCACCTGGCAAAGTTGCCACACATTTTGTTTGCCCATGTCTGCCCTTGACTGACTTTTAGGTTCCTGCTGTTGGTGGAGCAGCTGCCACCTGCAGGGTTTCTCAGCTGGTCCCCACCTGCCTTCCAGGTCACACGGCAGCGGCATCTCTTTCTGGCTAGTCTCCAAACGAGTCTGTTTGATTTCTTTTCTCTGGAACCTGGCCTTGCCCTTGAGTTTCCAAAGTTCCATGGAGGCTGGAGCTGTATGAAATCTGACCTGTACACTCTGACTCCTGGGAAAACTTCCAGCATCCCTGGACCAACTTGAGGTGGGGGAGGGAGGAGACACCCTAATTGCCGTTAGCTGATGGTGCATGCCCACTGGGTGAGTCCAGGGCCTCCCTCCAGATTGTACCAGTGAGACACTTAATCCGGACTCTGGGCAGCAGGTTTGTTAACCCTTGTTTGTGGATTTCACCTCCTTCTTGATTTTCCAGTACTTTCTCATCTTCGTTTTCTCAGTTAATCTCCAGGACACTTTCTTTGTAGTGCTTGGTTAGGGGAGTGGTGCAGGCAGGTAAAACAGGGTTGGATAACGTAGGGGACAGAGTAGTTCAGGGCTGCCAGTAACCAAGAAACGGAGGCCTTGAGTTGGCACGTTCTCATGAAAACCTCCGGCTCTGAGGAAGCCTGAGCACTGGCTCACCTGACACCTCGTTCCTTTGCTAGTTGCCCAGGCAGATCAGCTGGGTTTGTGTGTGCATGGCCTATGGCCTCTCCTCTTAGTCCCAAAACCGCGAACAAAGTTAAACCAGCAATGAATTCTATCACTGTTCAGAAATGAAATGAGTAGCACCTTAGCCGAGTCCCTTTGAAAACATTTCAACCTGGAATTTATTTCTAAGGCTGAGTGTAATCCTGTATGCTCTAGGGTTGGGACCTCAGACTGGGGCACTCCTGGAGAGACGGGTCCACCTCCAAGTTTGTTTTCTGGCTCCAAACACACGAGTGGCTGTTTGACGATTGGCACACGACCCGGTTTTAAAAGCACTGCCATATAGGGTATTGGCTGAGTGGTAGCCGGGGCTTTAAAGAGTGAGGTCATGGAAGACCCACATGAAGCTCTTTTAATGTGTACCACAACTGCAATTAATCTTATTAACGTGTTGGGCCTGGGCCTGCTTTCACAGCCGGGTGTGCCAGGGCATTTATGGGGCACGCTTCGAGGGCTCTTATTCTTTGATGCAGATGGACAGCAGAAGCGTATAAAACGTTGCCCCTGATATCGTGAGGGTCTTGTGTGCCTTTGCAGATTTATGAAGTTTCAAGAATTGAGCAGGACCATCACATACAAGAGTGTACACTGCAAATGCAGACTTGCAACCAGGCTTCAGGATTGGTTCCGTTGAATAGGATAGGGCCTGCCTCTGTTCAGGACCCAGCTGGTTTGAACACAGCGTTGTCAGAGTAAAAGATTTAAACATGTTCGTAGAGTAGCTGAGAAGCCTTAGGAGGTACCATGGGTGCTAAACCTGGATGTGTGTGGTGCAGGCTGCACCCATGGGCTGCAGAGGTGGGGATGGTTTGGCAAATTGTCCCCTTGATAGGTACAAAGTCTATGTTCCTGTTCCATTTGGTGTGTTGGTTGTAGGATAGTTATCCTGTACTCTATGGCTAAAATCTGATTATAAGTGAGTAGATGCCATGTGCATCCTTCTGAGTCTAGGTTAGCTCACTCAGGATGAGCTTCTCTAGTTCCATCCATTTGGCTGCAAATTGAATAATTTCATTGTTTCTGATAGCTGAGTAGTATTCCATTATGTAGATGTACCACAGTTTTTTAATCCATTTGTCAGTTAAGGGACATCTGGGTTGTTTCCAGTTTCTAGCTGTTACAAATAAGGCTGCTGTGAACATAGATAAAGCTCATATGACAGCACATGCTGGCGAGGGTGTGGAGAAAGGGGAACACTCCTCCATTGCTGGTGGGAGTGCAGCCTTGTGCAACCACTATGGAGGTCAGTATGGTGATATCTTAGAAAACTTGGAATAGCTCTGCCTCGGGACCCAGCCATACCACTTCTGGGTATACATCCAAATGATTCCTCACCAATTTAATTTTTTTTTAATGAATAATCTAAAATAACCACCTATGCACTCTGATGTCACTTTGATTGGTAATAAGTAGCCTTGGGGACAGAGGATGCTTCAGATTACCAGATTTGACTGATGTGTTTTAGGTGTGCTAGTAACTCCCGAGAATACAAGCTAAGAACTACATCACGCTGGGCGTGGTAGTGCACGCCTTTAATCCCAGCACTCGGGAGGCAGAGGCAGGCGGATCTCTGTGAGTTCAAAGCCAGCCTCGTCTACAGAGTGAGTCCAGTACAGTCAAGGATACACAGAGAAACCCTGTCTCGAAAAACCTAAAAAAAAAAACAAAAAAAAAAAAGAACTACATCACACATCATCATCACAGCACTTGGGCTGAAGCCAGTTGGTGGCAAATTGCAAGCTGGCTTGGGTTACATGATGAAGGAAAGAAAATGTGATCCTGCTTAGTGTGCTCATGGGGTCACAGTTAACAAGCACTATGGTCACAACATTGTTAAGTCTCTTCTAAGCTTGGTGCTTTTGCTGATTTCTTAACTGCAGGGCTTCCCAGTGCCCGTAGCATTCTAAAGACCACTGGGCATCTTTGCAGGGCTTGGTGAAGGGAGGTGTATGCGATACAAGGGCGTGTGCCCTTTCTGTCGCAGGATGGACACTCTTTGGGGGGAGACAATGGCTCCCTCTGCTTCTGTGGTATCCGCACTTCCATCTGCTTCAGTTTTCCAGTTGCTTCTCTGCCCTGAGGCAATGGTGACTCATCTGTTGGTGCAAGGATGACTGGGTGGGGGGTTGACCGGGAGAGACTGCGCACTGAGTGTCTAATGGCTGCACGGGAGAGTGGCCTGTCTGCCAGCTGAATTAGGCAAGATAGACCGTGAATCTTCACAGGACTGGAAATAGAGTGCCAGGTCTCCATCTTGCTAGCTTAAAATCTCCCTCCGTCTGGCCGGGCAACAATCCCAACTTTAGAGTGGCCAGTCCAAATCAGTATGTCAGGGCCACACAGCAAGAGAAGCCAGGTATCTCTGGATGTGGCACCCATGGGTTTGCGGCCCTCAACACATCAGCTGTGCTTTTAAGGCCACAGGTAGCACTGAGGGTCCCAGAAACTGCTGTTCTGGGTCTTCCCTTCAGGACAGTTGTGTCTACCCCAGCCCATGTCTCTTCACTTTTTTGTTTTTGTTTTTTTTTCGAGACAGGGAGGGTTTCTCTGTGTACCCTTGACTGTCCTGGACTCATTCTGTAGACCAGGCTGGCCTTGAACTCACAGTGATCCGCCTGCCTCTGCCTCCCGAGTGCTGGGATTAAAGGCTGCGCCACCACGCCCGGCCCGTGTCTCTTCACTTTAACATCCCATTTATCATTTTCTTGGTTCTGTTTACCTCCCTCGTCCTTTGTTTGCACTAATGCCCGTTATTGTTTACATTTGTGCTGCCCAACGGAGCAATTAAGAGAAGCTTGCAATTAGTGTTCTCATAGTGCTTGGGAGCTGCATGTGGCTCCTGGCTCGCTGTTGACTGAGACCTGACATGGCACTGCAAAGGCTGCCAGCTAACTACTGTAGGAACTGGAAAGTCCAGAATCTTATCGAGGAGTGTTAGACAGGCAGCTGAGGTAAATACAGACCTGTCCCCTCTGGCTCTCCTTACACATATATTCACAGGTTGAGCAAGACATGCTTCTGGTGCCCTCTTCGGACCTCTCCGCTTTAGCTTCATGTGATACCCCCTTCGGCATCCACCCCGTCCCAGGGTCTCCACTTTGCATCCCTAAGACTTCTCACCAGAAGAGATATGCCTGTGCAACCCTGTCCTGTAACTTGAGGTGTAGACCAGGACGGCCTCGAACTC
>CAJQZJ010032342.1:7698638-7719264 GCA_907164525.1 Lophiomys imhausi
TGCCCTGCCGGGGTCTGGCTGGGATGGTAGGCTCCTGTCTCAGTGCCAGAGACCAAGCTTTGTGCATGGTTACCACTCAGCTATTTGCCTGGTTCTTTTTTGCTTATGTTTGTTTTCTTCTTTCTTTTTTTTTTTTGGTTTTGGTTTTTCGAGACAGGGTTTCTCTGTGTAGCAGCCCTGGCTGTCTTGGACTCACTCTGTAGGCCAGGCTGGCCTCGAACTCACAGAGATCCACCTGCCTCTGCCTCTGGAGTGCTGGCATTAAAGGCGGCGTGCGCTTCCACACCAGGCTATTCAGTTTTTATTATACCCTTTTTAGAATAGCATTCCCTCTGAACCTGTGTTGTCTCTGTCTATGGATTCAACCAACCAGTTGCAATCTCTACCGAATGTGCACGGAATTTTTTTTTCTCTCCAGTATTACTGACACAATGGAGTGACAACCTTTTATGGAGCAGCAACATTGTGTTAGGTGTTACAGATATCCTGGAGATGATTTAAACCATGTGGGAAGAGAAGCCCAGGTTACATATGCAGATCTTGTGCCATTTTGCATAGGGGACACAAGCAGTTTGGTGTCTATGGAGGGGGCAGGGTCCTTTACCCTGACCTCTGTAGGCACTGAGGAACAATTATATGTACTTTGGAGAGCCCCTGGGCAGTTCCTACTTACAGATTGAATGTGTAGACAAGGGTACCTCATTTCCCTGGCCAGCTGTGGCCATTGGTTGATTAATTGTCAACTGGAAAGAACAGAGCGAGGAAGAGAGGGGACTATACTTTTTTTTTTTGCTCATTTGTTTTTGTTTTTTAGAGACAGGGTCTCACTATGTAGCCCTGACTGTCGTTGAACTAATTCTGTAGACCAGAATGGCCTGCAACTCAGAGACCCACCTGCCTCTGTCTCCCGGGTGCTGGGAGTAAAGGTGTGCATCACTATGCCCAGCTTGGGTTACATGTTTTGCATTTCCTTGGAATTTTCTTTTGAAAAATCTTAACCCACAGTAACAACAAATACAAGACTATTTTTGTGGGACTTCATTTATACTAGCAGGCTTCCCAAGGGGCTTCAGGTTTGCCCATGGAACCAAGGAGATGAGCAAGTTATCTGTACTGGTGTTTCTCCAGTATTGTCCGTGTCCTGGCCCTGGAGTCTGCACCAGGCCAGTGTAGAAACTGAAAATGCTGATAGTTTATGTCCATCACACCCATTAGGGACTGAGAGCCATTCTGTATTCTGGATGGCATTTCTCCTGTGGGTTCTGCAGTGGCCATTCCTGGTGTATTTATGCCACTGCCACACAGCGATCTCAGAGGAACCACTGTCTGCCTGGAGACTATCCAGCCGTGGGCATGGCGAGCTCTGGCTAGTGGAACAGAGATATCTTCGTACTTACTTTTTCCAATCTGCTCCTTGAGTTTTGACTATACATATATATGTTCTTTACATTATCAAATGTCTGTCCACACCAGAGCTGTGCAAGCCTATTTAGTTCACTGGACATGACAAACAGGGTCTGGATCAAGATAGATCCTGTCCTGGTAACCACTAGGGCCGTACTTGGAAGGGACGATTAACTCAGAGCCTCTCCTGATTTTGTTTTTGTTTTTAAATCTATACCACAGAGAGCCCGGCTGGCTCATTTGCAGGGAGGGTTAAATGAAAGCATCCACGTGGAGATACTTACAGGTGGCCAGACAGTCGAGTTGGTGACGGTTGCTGGGCGTTGGGATCAGGTCTCCACTGAGCAGCTAAGTTTCTCGTGGCGAGTTGATTCGCTTCCGAGAGAGCCCGGTCTTAACTGGGCACTGGAGTAATTACATCAGCTTTGCTGGGTGGTTGGGAGAGTTCCGGGTGACCCGGTTCTGTGCCTGGTGTCCTTGACTCATCAGATGCTTCAGTCAGGCACTGTGATTACATGGATGCCCCTGTACTATCCTAGTTTCCATTGCTGGGATAAGACACCATGGACAAAAGCAGCCTGGGCAGGAAAGGGTTTACTTTGTCTTGGAGTCTGTAGTTATTAATGAATTCTAAAGGGTCATGAGGGGCTTTAACCAGTCAGCATTTCCCTTTTCGGGTTATGGGAGAGAAAAGCAAGAGAGACTAGGGTGTGGGGAAAAGTAGGCAGGCTGGTGGGGTGGAGGGAGTCTGGTCACTGGTATCTTGGCATGTGGACTGTTTGGAAGGGAAATTACTCTCGGGTAGTTGTGCATAGTTTGACAGGTTGGTGACTACTGATGGTTACTTAGTACTCATTGCCTGCTATGGTTTCTGCTAATATGCACTGTAGAGCTGTAGAGACTGTAACATTAACAAAACATGCTTAGGACAAGCTTTGGATGTGCATCTTTAAATATTGTGTGAAGACAGGCGTAGTGACTCACACCTTTAATCCCAGCACCCAGGAGACAGAGGCAGGCTGTCTCTTTTAGTTCTAGGCTACCCTGGTCTACATAGCAAGTTCTAGGCCAGCCAGGGCCATGTATTGAGACCCTGTCTCAAAAATAAACATGTAAATAAACCAACAGTCCTTTGAAGTAGAAATGGCCAGTAGCAGGTACTCTCCGTGGAATGATATTTTTGCAGAAGGAAAGTTCAGCAAAGGCAGCTTGGCAGAATAGTATTTAATGAAAGTACTGATTTTGGGCTGGAGAGGTGGCTCAGAGGTTAAGAGCACTGGCTGTTCTTCCAAAGGTCCTGAGTTCAATTCCCAGCAACCACATGGTGGCTCACAGACATCTACATTGAGATCTGCTGCCCGGGCATATATGTAGAGCAAATACTGCATACATAATAAATAATAAATGAATGAATGAATAAATAAATAAATGTTTTTTAAAAAAAGAAAGTACTGATTTTAGTTGCTGATGGATTGGCTTCATTTCACTACCCCTAGGAGGACCAGTGTGACGAATGAGAGGCAAACTAGGTGGATGAGCCTGGTGTGCTTGGAAGTGAAAGAGTAGCGTGTGTCTCCAGGAGACATGGCTCCTGGCTGCTGCTCTCGTGGACTGTAGATGAATCTAGCTTTATCTGCAGTGTTTCCCCGGTGCTTGCTCGTGCATGACCTTGGTTTGTTTTTCTTCTAGGATGTGGAGAAAGAGAAGGAAACGTACAATTACCTCAGCAGAGAGGAAATCAAAGAGAAAGTTCATAAGTACAATTCAGCCGTCACAGACAAGTTGAAGATGACCTTAGTAAGTACTCCTTCCTGGTTCACTTGGCTCTCACAAAAAGACAAATGGGGGTCAGGGAGATGACTTTGGTGGGGAGGGCTGGGTGGGGTCATTTAAACATACAAGCTGGCAGGTTTGATCCCCAAGACTCAGGAAAAGGCCAGATCCGGTGCTGCACACACCTGTAACACCAACACTCCCTCAGGGAAATGAGAATGTCCGGGAGCTTCTGGGCCTGGTAGCCTGGAGCAGTGGCTTGACCCGGTGGAAGGTATGGGGGCTCTCTGACCTTCCGGGGCATGCTGTACACTAATCTGAAAGAGTTAGTGGAAGTGATCACCTGCTATGTGTCACCATTAAAGCCAGCCTGTTTTCTTAGTGTCAGCTCATTGCTGACCTAGTTGTCTCAAAGCCTCACTGTGACCTTCCTTTTGGTGGAAGGTTGGGGATGTTGAGCACTGAGCCCAGCTGCACCCCCAGGCTTCAAAGTAGCTCTGGTCTGCAGGGCATGTGCCTCACGGTCCTTCCCAGTCAGTGACCCATCACAGGAGGCTTTGGGGGCTCAAACCACAGGGCCAGCTTGTTCCAGGACTAGTGTGTTTCCCGGGCAGCGATTTCCTCCGAAGCATCTGCCCGGCAGATCTTGTAACAATTCCTCTGTGCACTGTCCATCCAAGTTGCTTTATTTAGAGACAAGAGTGGAGAAAACTGTTCGTTTGCCTTCCTGTTTCCCTTTGACCTGCCGACCACCCGCTCAGTGTGGCCTTTCTTCATTCTTCAGAACTCGAATGGGATTTACACTGGCTTCATTAAGGTCCAGATGGAACTCTGCAAACCTGCACCTACCCCTGCCGACCCCGGGAGACTCCCGCCCAGTAGCAGTGGCTGCGTGAACACACTTCACATTAGCAGCACGAACACCGTGGGGGAAGTGATCGAGGCCCTGCTCAACAAGTTCCTGGTGACCGAGAGCCCCACCAAATTTGCACTTTACAAGCGCTGTCACAGGGAAGACCAAGGTGTGTTGTTGCTACTCGTAAAGTGAAAACGGTCTGCCTGCTCTGCTTCTGTCTCTTTCACTCACTAGCAGAAGGACGGCTGACAGATGCCATGTCAAACTGTCAGATCCCAGGGACAGGTTGTGCAAGCCACGCCCTCATGGCAGATCTTTATGACTGAGTGTGATCGTGTTTTTGAGTTGAAGAGTGGTATGTGTGAGGCACTTTGAGGCTCTGCATACAGTGGGCATGTGTGGAGGATTTGCTGGTGTGCACAGAGGGACAGGTTTGGTGAGGGTGTGGTGGCAATGACTTCAGTGCCCTTTAGGACACAAAAGAACACTTCTGCGGTTGAAGTTTTGAGTAATTCCTTTACGTTTGAAGTTCACGTGCACTGGCTCAGTAGGCCAAGAGCACAGGAACAACTCGTTCATCGCACGTGTACAACAGAACAAGCCGGTCTTGACCTGGGGTCTTTCTGAACTTACGCCATGGATAGCGAGAACATTAGATTACCTCGTGAAATGGGATTCCATGTCCCGGCTAAGCCATTTGAATGGACCGTGGTGTCTATGATTCATTCTCGGCGCTGACTGGGAAGTGCAGTAAATGGCAGTAAGCTACTTAAGTTTCCTCTAGTTTTTCTCTGGGAAAAGCCTAGATTAGCCCTAGAAGAAAATACACTGACTTTGGCATGATGGCAATGTCCTTTAGCTGCACAGGGTGACAGATAGCTTACGATGCAGTTGCGTCTGAAGTGCCAACATTTTTAGCTTGTGAACAACTTTGCCAGCTCAGCTGGGCATGAGCTACACAATCTGAAGTGGCAGTGTCCTGCTGAACCGTCACCCTCATGGTGGGCAAACCTTTGGACATTAGAGTGTTTCTGTAGAGATGCACTGTGTTGTATGACAGGCGCCTCGCTTGCTGGACCGCCAGTTCTTAATCTGCAAAGGAGTTTGCTCCTTGAGCTTTGGATTCCTGTTGTTTGGTTGAGATGTTTTCATTGTTTTTAAAGGGGTTAAGATCCCCACCCCAAAGTTTCCTATCTTTCTGAAAGGAGGGACAGAATCTTCATAGGCATATTTGATGGAAATTCCTATTTCATTCTTGCAACCCATTTCCTGTTCATCAAAGCACGGTGTATACCATGGACCTGTGGTGTTATCGTGAGAACGGTGACCTAGAGGCTCGGGGGAATGTGGCCTGTTACTGTGTTGTGTTAGGATGAGGTGGGGGACTCTCTCAGAAACGCCGGGGTCCTCTGTAACACGCTGTTTGTCTCCTTTCTCAGTGTATGCCTGCAAGCTCTCCGACCGGGAACGCCCACTCTACCTGCGTTTGGTAGCAGGGCCCAGAACCGACACGCTTAGCTTTGTTCTTCGAGAACATGAAATCGGAGAGGTGAGTGAGGGGTGGCTCACCGTGGCATCAGACTACCCAGAGCAGCTGGCCAGCTTTAGTGCTTCAAGGGGGTGCAGGGCAGGAGAAGGGAGAGATTTTGAATCTCACAAAGTGAACCCCAAGTTAGCTCACAGCATGATTCTCTTAGAACATTATATTGCTGCGTGCTCTTCAGAGGTCAGAGAAGGAACGGACAGTTCTTGCTTATCCCCACGTGGAGGGCCATTTTCACCTCTTCCCAGCTCCACACGGCTCATCCAGATGAGCCTTCCCCATATGTCTTCCACTAAGAAAAGTCTCCAGGTGAGTTCCCTCCAAAGGGACAGAAAGGGGAACCAAGAAGACGAAGGCCATAGAACCCCCTCCCTCCTTGATGACTCAGGAGTTCAGTTTGCTTAAGTGTTCTTTTCTCTCCAGAGAGGGTGTGTTGGGGTGTCCATTGAAAACCATTTCGGACTGCCCTGTAGACCACCTGCCAGCTTTCAGGGATCCTTGAGCAAACCCTCCAGCCTAGGTTCTCACATGTGCTCTGGCACACGTGGAGGTCAGAGGACAACTTGCAGGGCTCGTTGGTTCTCTCCTTCCATCGTGTGGCTCCCAGGAATCAAACCCAAGTCCTCAGGCCAGGCAAGAGGTGGTTACCTACTGAAGCATCTTGCTGCTCTTTCTCCATTTTGTGTCTGTGTGTCTGTGTGTGTGTGCAGTCCCTACTGTGGGGAGGGGAGCTGTTCGGGAACTAGAACTCAGCCCCCAGGACAGGAGACAAACTCCCTAGTAGTGAGGCTCACCCAGCTGCCATGCAGCGGGTGTAGGTGAGGGAGACAGCAAGCAAGGAGTTTTCGTCATTACAATCTTGATCGTGAGCAGAGCTTCAGAGCGGCTCAGTGAAAGCCGTTAGTAGGCCTTGGGCGGGAAGGGGGGGGGAGAGGTCCTGGAAGCCTTCTCAGGAAGGTAGTTGTAATTGAGATCCGAAGGATGAGCGGGAGGTTGGTATAGTCAGAGAGAGCATGTGCTAAGCTAGGGTACTGAGCGAAGCTAAGTGTGAGGCTCAGGGTGGGAAGGAAGGCAGTGCGTTTCTTACGTCATGCAAACATTCAGTGGGTGCCAGCTGAATGCTTTACCCATGGATGCTTCCCGTGGCTGTGTGTGTAGGAGGACCGGGTGGTTGGCAAGTGCAAGAGTACAGTGACAAGGTCAGGAGGAGGCTGCTGCAGGGGCACAGGAGTGGGTCAGTAGATAAAGTGGTGGACTGCGGATCAGTCCTGATGGCTCCGCATGCGGCAGATGTAGGGTGCTGGAGGGTTGCCCCGGGAGCTGAGGATGGTCGCGCCTCTGTTGTGCAGGGCTTGGTGTCACGTGCTGGCGCTCAGGAGACAGGAGGATCATGACTTCAAGACTAGATTGTGCAACACAGCAAAACCTGTTGTAGGGGCAGAGGGGGAAAGAGAAGGGACTGAAATGATCCTGCCAGGACTCTGAGCTAAAGGCAGCGCATCCCTCTCTGTCCCCCACAGTGGGAAGCCTTCAGCCTTCCGGAGCTGCAGAACTTCCTGCGCATCTTGGACAAGGAAGAAGACGAGCAGCTGCAGAGCGTGAGGCAGCGCTATTCAGCCTACAGGCTGAAGCTGGAGGAGGCCCTGGGTGAGGTGTGGAAGCCCGGCTAAGGCGGGGCTGCCCAGCAGGAAGGCACAGCCAGGAACCCGCGAAAGAGCAGCACCCGCCTCTCTTCTCAGCTGTTTCTCGTGCCCCGCCTGCTAGGGTCTCCCCCTTCTCCGTCTAGTCACTTCTCAAAGCCTGGTCACGCAGCATCCTGCACCTCACGGACTGGCACAAGGGACCCTGCAAGCTTGTTCAGTTACGGCATGGCGATCGATCGACGTTACCTCTTGCAAGCTGTGAGCCTGTGGTCATCAGGCGCGTCCTGGAGGCTTGAACGCATGAGCTCTGGGGTGATGTTCCCTGTTTTCTTCTACTTGCTTTAATGGCGTGAGTTTTCAAGCTTTAACAGTCTCCGAGTACTTGTGCTGCGGTTGAAACTACCTGCCTGGTTTGGTTCTCTGTTCGAGCAGTCTGTCCTCATGAACTAAGGAAACAGGAATGTAGGACCTCTGGGGGATTGGAAAGAGATTTTGGAAGAGTTTTGACAAGAAAGTGAAGAGCATGTTGGGAAGGTAGAGGGAAGGGGGTGTAGCTTCTAAGTTAGTGTTAGAGGAGAAAGGCGTATTTGTACAGGAGTTAAAAAGCAGTCAGGGTCGACATTAAGCCCCTGTTAAGATTGCTTGTGTGCTAGTGGTGAATGTGGGATCAGAGCCAGAGAGCCAGGAGCTAAGCCCAGAGGAGGCATCCAGCAGCTGCCGCAGACCTGCTGTGGATTTAACCTTGACTGAGGTGGCCCGGAAGTAGGCCTGCTACAGCTGGACCTGGCCTGTGCCCTCGTCCCCCTCTCTGCTGGTGTGGAGTGGATGGGCTCGGGCCGTAGCTTCTCTGTGTAGGTGGTGCCTGACCATTTGCTGATTTTCTGTTAGTGTAGGTCCTCCCCCCCCCCCCCCCCCGGGCGTTCTCTGAGTTTAGAAGGAGGTTTGGGTAAGGGCAGCTGTTAGCTAGAAAATGTACCAAGGCCAGGGCTCACAGCAGACTTTGTGACAATCACGTTCTTCCCTTTTATTCTAGCCTTCCTTTTCCCTGCCCCCTCGCCCTTTTGCACCCCCTCTTCCCAATCCCTCTCCAAAGTTGTTCTTAACAAAGTGGAGGACAGGGATGGTGATTAAAGTCTCAGTCCTACCACATCCTTGCCTCAAGGAGACTTGACTAAGGGCCCCGAGTAAGGAAATTCCACACCCAGCTGACCGCACCGCACAACTGGTGTTCGTTATGGAACTATTTTAACAGAAGTGCACGTGTTCCTCCCAACCAAAGAAATGAACGTGCAGTGGAAAAAGTGCATATGAAGGGGTGCCATGGCCTCGTTTTCCGAAGCAGCTTGCAAGTCGGAGAGCAGAGGGGGTGTGCTGTGCTTCTTGAGGGGCCTTACAGTCGGTCTGTTTCTAGTTTAGATAGATTTTGTTGTTTATAAATTCCCAAGGAATTGTTAACACGGTGGCGCCTGATGGATTCCTTTGGAAATTCCAAGGTGCTCTCCCGCTCCTTGCCTTTCTGTGAACCGTGCCTTTGATCGAGGATCCACCTTTCGTGGTTGGGGCTCTCCTGACTTGTCAGAGAAAGTCACCCCGTGGGAGGCAGAACCAAGTGTGAGTTATGCTGCACAAGCTCCCGAGACAATCTGGATCTTTTAAGCTATTAGGAAGAGTTGGAAAAAAAAGAAAAAAAAAGTAGAACTGGCTATAAAATATGAATGGCACACCTTGTTTAATTTTGCATGTAATTTTTTAGTGCATCAGTGAGGTTTAGTGACATCGTCAATCCAACACGTTGCCTTTGTTGTTCAGGGAATGCCTTATGGTTTTTGTACTGGTTTTACTATTCAGACTATGGCTTGGGTTTGTCTGGTTCGTCAACCACCTGGCCTTCTAATTACTCCTCCCAGTAAGCTTAGAGTTTGAAGCTTCAGTTTCTCAGATTAAGACACTGTTAGAACCTAAAGGCAACAGCTGATGGGTATCTGTGAATTTTTTTCGTTTTTTTTTGTTTTTTACTTGAAGTGGATTGTATGAAGCAGGCACCCACTTGTATTCATCCAAACCTTGGCCACTGTCATGTGCACTACACCTTGTCACTCAGAGACTTTACTGTACTGAAGATCTGCCAGTTCATGGTTCCTGAAGACTGACGTCTTCTCCCAAACACTGGCTACTAACTACAGCAGCATTTCTTACAGCGTACACGAAGAAGAGCCCCAGAGGCCAAAGATCTCTTTTTAAAACCATTGTTCAAATCCTTCTGTAAAATGAAACTAAGCTTTGCTGTAATGCTGTTTTCTCTTCAAAATGTGATGGTACAGGAATGGTATTAAATGAAGGGTGGAGTCGCAGGGGAGCATTTTAAATCTAGAAGTTAAAAGCTATATTTATAATGTTGACGAGTTTAAGTTTTATTTTTATAGGGAAGATTTTCTCCCCTGAAATTGTGTCTGGAATGGCAAAATTGTTTCTGTTATTAAAAATTGAAGTTGTTAGTTGATATTCGTATGTCTACTTATTTATAGCGCGCTATGTAATATGTATAGGGTGTATATATATATATATATATATATAGGGTATGTATAGGGTATATGTACAGGGTATGTATGTATAGGGTATATATATTTTATATATATAGTGTTACAGTTTTGTAATAAGCTATTTTTGGAGGAAAACATAGCATAATTCAATAATGTTTACACAGGTGGGTTTTTTTTTTCTGGGTAGGGGCACATCATTTTTCCAAATATCATTTTTGTTTCCGTATTTTAGCTCTGTGTCTGCCTGTTTTCCTTGAGGCAGTTGTGGTGGCACACGCCTTTAATCCCAGCACTGATTGAGGAGGCAGTCAAAAACCAAAAATAATTTTTTTCCTTGTGAACTACATATGTATTGAAAGCCGTGCAAACACCAAGGAGTATTATGAAGTGGACTTCTTGTTCCTACTACCAACAGAACCAGGAGTCCTCATTAGAAACCTTAGTTCTCTGTCAAGCGCGTGGTGATGCATGCCTTTAATCCCTTTCTCAAAAAACAAAACAAACAAAAAAATCCCTGCCATTCTTTTTTTGATTTTTCGAGACAGGATTTCTCTGTGTATCTCTGGCTGTTCTGGAACTCACTCTGTAGACCAGGCTGGCCTTGAACTCACAGAGATCCGCCTGCCTCTGCCTCCCGAGGGCTGGGATTAAAGGTGTGCACCACCACGTCCCTGGCTACACCTGCCATTCTTGGCCTGCTGTTTTTCACCTGAGATAGACCACTTCAACAGCAGGGAGTGTTTGGCTTTAGTTTCCTGCAACTGTTTTTACAAATGGGACAGGGAAGGTTGCTTGGATTGGTTGGGATTTCCCCGTTAGGTCCCCAAGTGTTCGCTCTGCTACGCTGCCCCCTACAGGCCTTGTTGAACCGAGGTCCAGGAGACCAGGAGAAACGCCCTGGAGTTTTTCTCCGAACAATTTCTAAAGATTCTGGATAGGTACTACATCATGATTCCTGACTCCTCACTCCTTCCCCAAGACTAACCATAAAAATGAGAATTTCTCTTCCCTAAGGCTAGTCACAGAAGCAAATCTTCCTGTCTCTTTGTGTCTTGGAGATGACCTGAAAGGAATCAGCGTGTGAGGCTGGAGAGATGGCTCAGAAGTTAAGAGCATTGACCAAGTTTTCAGGAGATCTGAGATCAGTTCCCAGCATCCACACGGGGGTTGCTCACAACCATCTGCATGTATCTCCAGCTCATCTCAGGCCTCTGGCTTCTGTGGGCACCTGTACTCACATACCACACCCAAACACAGACACAGTTAAAAATAAAAACAGTTCAGAAAAAAGGAAGTGACCTTGAGTTGAGTTCCACCCCCAGCACCGGCAGTGGCACCACTAATAAAAGTAAAAATAAGGGCTGGAGAGATGGCTCAGTGGTTAAGAGCACTGTCTGCTCTTCCAGAGGTCAGGAGTTCAATTCCCAGCAACCACATGGTGGGCCACAACCATCTATACTGGAATCTGATGCCCTCTTCTGGCATGCAAGTGTACATTCAGATAGAGCTCTCATATATGTAAAATAAATAAATCAATATTTAAAAAAACGTAAAAATAAGTTATTTGTCTGGAATGTAACATAAGACTTCATTTCAAAGGGGTACCTGCCTATTTAAGAGAGCTAGGCTGCAGAAATTGGAGGAACAGCATGGAGAGATGGGCCCTGCTGGGCTCCCCCATACTCTATCCCATTTCAACCTAGTTCTCCATGTGACAGACACTGCGTGCCTATGTAGTGCAGGCTCCGTAAGCATTCCACATCTGCCCCATTCCGCTCTAGAGAGCTGCCTGCCCAGTCTTCCGGAAGAGTGGTGTGTCTTGCCCATTGAATCTCTGCATCAGTGTCTTTTGTAATAAGCCAGCACACAGGTGGCATTTCCCAGCCTACTGTGAGCTGTTCTGGTACAGAGCCTGAGGAGGGCCCAAAGGAACCCAGATTTACATCCATGGAACCCGGGACTTTATGATAGTGTTTAGTGTTCAGTGAGGTTTGAGGACTGGACCCTCAGCTGTAGATGGGACTAGAAGATTGGACATCTTGTTGTGTTTCACTCCAGGATTCCTTGCTTGCTGGAATCTCACATCTTCTAGGTTCACACTGTGGATTAGTGTGTCGAGGATGTAAAACAAGCGGGACAGAATTCTGAGGTTTGTTTTTGTGTGGTCCAGTTACACAATCGCTACATTTGGATGCTGTTAGGTGGTCCTATTTGTTTTGTTTTACTGGAAGGAGAAGTCTCTCTTACAGCCTATATCAGCAAAGTGCTAACTATGTACGAGGCCTTATGTAAAAAGCTGATAGTATAGTAATACATCTACCACAGTGAGGGGCTAATGTAAGACCCTCTCACTCACAGGTGAGGAAACACATTGCCAGGCTATGATGTGAGTGGCTGGCATCCCTGTGAAAGTCTAGCTTCTTAGCCATCTTGTTCTCGAGCTCCAGAGTCTTCAGTAAACTGCATTTTCAAAGAACAAACACTGTATCCCCTCTTATGGGCAGGTCATGAAAGTGGGCTTGTGTTGTAGCAGACAGACCTTTTCAGCCATTGATTGATTGGTTGATTAATGGTTTTTCTTCATTTATTGTTTCATTTAAGGCAGCATTTCTCAACCTATGGGTTGTGACTCCTTTGGGAGTCGAACAGCTGTTTCACAGAGCTTGCATATCAGATATTTACATTACGATTCATACGATTATGGAGTAGCAACAAAGTAATTTTATGGTTGGGGGTCACCACAACATGAGGAACTGTATTAAGGGGTCACAGCATTAGGAAGGCTGAGAACAACTGCTTTAGGGGCTAATACTAAGTAGCATAGGAGGAATTGTCTTTGGCTTCCTTTAAGGTTATTACCTAGGATGAGTGCAGAGGGCAGGGCAAGGAACCAATCCCAGGGTTCCTCTTGCAATTGGTCAGATAAATACCTGGAGCTAACAGGAAAAAAAGGTTCAGGAACAAGCCAGGCAAGTTTAGCCACCCTCAAGACAAACTTCCCTTTGCAAGGGAACTAAGTATTCAGAGTCTGCCATGTGCCACTTTCTGAAGTGACCCACTATTTGCTTCATTTGGTGTTCTGGAAAGAATCTTGGCTTAAGAGTCAGCAGGTGGGGGAGGTAGGCCAGGCGAAAGCCCAAAGGGGTGGAGCCAAAGGGTGTGGCTATAGAACTACTTCAGGTTGAACATATCAATCTCGATTGTAGGGGTGAGTTTAGGCTTTGGTTTGGCTTCTGGTCCGGTTTCATCTTGTTTTGCCTTGCTTTTTGGTGAATCACTTCTAGTTGATTCTAGAGTGACATGGTCAAGGAGCAGCTTGTGATTTAAAACACTGGTTTCCGAGAGACACCCCTGTGAAGGCTTCAACTGAGGTGTTTTGTTGTTTTTCAGAGACAGGATTTCTCTGTGTATCCCTGGCGGGCTCAGAACTCACTCTGTAGACCAGGCTGGCCTCTAACTCAGAGATCCACCTGTCTCTGCCTCCTGAGTGCTGGGATTAAAGGTGCCACCGCATCCTGGCTCTCAGGTGCTGTTTGTTAGAAGGCAGACGTCTTTTGCACCAATACTGGGACTGCCATATCAGAAGCTCTTGGCCACACACGGTGGCACTGAGCTTCCCGAAGCTCCTGCCTCCCTGTTTCTGAGAAAGGTGAGTTGGTTGGTACTTTGAAGTGTATGTACACACAGCAGCACAGAGGGACTCTAAACTTCAGGGAGCTCCACTTTGTTCTGGGGAGGGAATCTATTTTAGCCAGTCAAGCTTTTGGTTTTATGTTTATTTATTTATTTGCTGTGTGTTGGGAAGTGCCAAGGTACTCCCACAGCACACTTGTGGGGGTCAGAGGACAAGTTGTGGGGGTCAGTTCTCTCCTACCATATGGATCCTGGGATCCCACTCAAGTTATCAGGCTTTAACCTGCTGAGCCTTCTTGTAGACCCTTAAATCTTCTAAAGGGGGTAACCCATATACATCTATATCTATATCTATATATTATTTTATGTCCTTGTATCCTTCAATACTTTTATTATTTTGTTTGGTCTTTTGAGACAGGATTTCTCTGCATATCCCTGGCTGTCCTGGAACTCTGTCAACCAGGCTAGCCTCGAACTCACAGAGATCCCCCTGCCTCTGCCTCACACGCTGGGATTTAAGGCATGTGCCACCGCTTCCCAGGTGAGACCTGTGTCCTCATCACCTTGCATTTTTACTCTTTCATCTCTAGTAGTAAGTTCTGCCTTTGGCTTGAAAAGAAACCCCAAGTCTCTCAATTTTATTAACTCAGCAATTTTTTCTTTCAGACAGGGACTCACTTTGTAGGCCAAGCCGGCCTAGAACTTAATGTGTAGCAACGCTACCCTCCAACTTGTGGCAATCCTCCTGTCTCAGCCTCCCAATACTCAGATTCCAGGGGGAGCCACCACTCCTGCCATCAAGAGGAGTTAGGAAGCTCAGCAGTGTGAGGAACGGGGTGGATTATATGGTAGGAAAGCAGAGTATGTCCCCCACCCCACCCCACCCCACCCCTTCATGAGAACAAGGGCTCATGTGTACTGTAATCAGCCAAGTGTGGTGGAAATGAATCCAAGGGCTTTTAGTGACAACTGAGGAGGCCAGAGAAGTGATTTAGAGCTGAGGTCTTGAGGGCGAGGGGCCACTAGCAGGATTGAGAATTTGAGGGAATCTTTCCTGTAAAATGGTGAGCTGGAACCGGCCACGGTGGCGCATGCCTTTAATCCCAGCACTCAGGAGGCAGAGGCAGGCGGATCCCTGTGAGTTCAAGACCAGCCTGGTCTACAAAGCGAGTCCAGGACAGCCAAGGATACACAGAGAAACCCTGTCTTGAACACCCCCCCCCACCAAAAAAAAAAAGATGGTGAGCTGAGCTGGCTTCTGAGGTTCTTTCGGTAGCAGCATGTGTTTATTACGGTCTTTCTGGAGGTTCTGCTTCCTATTATTCTGAGAAAAGACAAGTTCATCTTTGGCAAGGGGGACATTCAACATTTGTAGCAACAATTACTCCAAGTCAAATTCAGCTTTCTGTTGTCTGTTTTTCTGTGAAATGGAAAAGATAGTTCTGAGGGGACTCACTTGATTAACCGCTTGCCTTGGCTGCTCAGAACCCCAGGATCCATCCCCAGCTTGGCATAAGCCGTGTGTGGTGGTCCATGTAACCCTGACACTGGAGAGGTGGAGGCAGGGGGATCGGAAGTTCAAGGCCAATCGGGGTTACACAAAACCCTGCAAGATGGAGGGCAGGAGTTGTTGGCTTTTGCTACAGGGCAGCTGTGAGGGTGGAATAAGGTAGTAAGGTGAAGTGCCTGCCGTACACTGCCATCTCGGAGAATAGGAGTACCATGGGTGCTGTTTTCTTAACCCTCATTTGACACTAAAGACCATCTAGAAGCATCCTAGCTACTGGGTCCAAGAGGAATCCTTTTCGGACTAGGAAAGCTTTTGTTTAGGCTTCAAAATATCGTATTTGCACATTTAGCAGTTTGTTGCAGGCTGCAGCGACCCTTGGACTTTAGATCTCGTCTTCCTCCTGCCCTTTGTCCACTGTCTACTTGATGAGATTTCGAAGACTGTGAGAATACAACTGTATGAGTTTGTGTGAGGGTGTTTCCACGAAGATTTAAGTGAGCAGAGAACTTCGTGGGTGTGGGCGGGGCCATTCCTTGGGTCGGGTCATCATCCTGAATAAAGGAAACAAATGGTCTGGGCGAGGCTGCAGAGGCTGCAGAGGCCACAGCACGAAAGCTGGAGTCTGGATCCAAAGAAACCCTCACAATGGCGAGGTGGGTGTAACAGCTGTCAGTAATTCAAACCTCAGAGGTCTGAGATAGTCCCCAGAGCTAGTTGGCTACAGAGAGTAGCCATATTGACACGAGAAACTTGGGTTTGATTGTGAGACTGTCTCAGTGAATCAGGTAGTGGTCAAGAATGATTCCAGGCCTTTAACGCCGGCAGAGGCATGTGGATCTGTGAGTTCAAGATCAGCCTGGCCCATGTAGTGAGTTCCAGGTCAACCAAGACCACACAGTGAGACCTTTTCTCAAATAAATGAGTACCATAAAAGAATAAAGATTCCTGATCAGCCAGGCATGGTGGTGCATACCTTTTTTCCCAGGGTTTCTCTATGTATTATAGTCCTAGTTGTCTTGAAACTTGCTCTGTAGACCAAGCTAGCCTCAAACTCAGAGATTTGCTTGCCTCTGACCTTGGAATTCCACATGCATGTTTGTGCATGTACATGCATGCTGGCACACACATGTTCCCCCACACACACATGCAAAAACATGCATTGCACTCATGCACCTGCATTCCTTTTTTTTCCGGATTCCCAACATTGAATGCAGTGGGACCAGCTGCTTCATGCTCATGTCTCCCCCAACAGGGTGGATGTTTCCGTCCTTAAACCTAGGAAGCCTTCCTCCCCACACCTAGACAGGTGTGGCAACAGCCGCATGGGCAGCTGGGAGGCAGAAGGGTCTTCTCCATGCGTACCCAGTTACAGATTGTAGCCTGTCCTACTGCAACATTTGCCCATGGCTGAGCTCCGAGTGGCACTTTGGGGACATTGCAGGGAGGACACTAGGAGCCAGCTCGTGGGCCTCAAGCTTCTCTCTTTCTCATTCTGTGTATCAGACTCACCGTGGCATCGTGGGCTGCTCTGTGGAAGCCACAGGAGAAGGCTGCTGGCTGCTGACTTGGGGGTGGCTCAACCTTAGTTCTCATTCCAGATCCTTAGTAGGAATCCAAGGTGTCATATTGACTGGAGACCCATCACGGGAGATGCCAAGAGATGGGAGGCAAGGACGAAAAGCAGCTTAAGTCGTGGGGGGGGGGGAAGGTTGTAAACAGAGTAGAATCAACAAGCATCTGAACTGCCTCCCAGCTCAAGGCAGGGGAGGAGGGCTAACAGGCGCTCTTCCTGGTATCAGCATTTGGGAACTACAGAACCACCCTGGAGGGAAGGGTTGACCGAAATGAGCTGCTAGCCTGGGATCACATGAAAATATTTTCCAACATGTGCTGAGTACATTTAACAACCACTCCAAAAAGACACATCTACTCTTTTTAGTAAAAATAGGTGGGGCTCGTGTTTATTCATATTCTTGGGTATGGGGCTGGAGAGATGGCTCAGTGGCTAAGAGCACTGGCTCTTCTTCGAAAGGACCCACCGGGGTTCAAGTCCCAGCACCCACATGGCAGTTCACAGCTGTCTGTAACTGCCGGGCGTGGTGGCGCACGCCTTTAATCCCAGCACTCAGGTGGCAGAGGCAGTTGAATCTGCAAGTTCAAGGCCAACCTGGTCTACAAAGTGAGTGCAGGACAGCCAGGGCTACACAGAGAAACCCTGTCTCAAAACAACAACAAAATGCCAGGCGGTGGTGGCGCACGCCTTTAATCCCAGCACTCGGGAGGCAGAGGCAGGCGGATCTCTGTGAGTTCGAGGCCAACCTGGTCTACAAAGCGAGTCCAGGACAGCCAGAGCTACACAGAGAAACCCTGTCTTGAAAAAAAAACAACAAAAAAACAACCAAAACAAAACAAAAAAACCCTCAAATGTCAGCACATGCTGGCGAGGTTGTAGAGAAAGGGCTACACTCCTCCATTGCTGGTGGGAGTGCAAACTTGTTCAACCACTATGGAAATCAGTCTGGCGATATCTTAGAAAACTTGGAATAGCCCTACCTCAAGACCCAGCCATACCACTTCTGGGTATACACCCAAACAATTCCTCACCAAACCACAAGGACGTTTCCTCATCTATGTTCATAGCAGCCTTATTTGAAATAGCTAGAAACTGGAAACAACCCAGATGTCCCTCAACTGAATGGATAAAAAAAAGCTGGTACATTTACACAACAGAAACAAGAAAATCATGCAATTTGCAGCCAAATGGAACTAGAGAAGCTCATCCTGAGTGAGCTAACCCAGACTCAGAAAGATGCACATGACATCTATTCACTTGTAATCAGATTTTAACCATATAGTACAGGACAACTATACTACAACCAACACACCAAAAGGAACAGGAACATAGACTTTGTTACCAGGCCCCCAGTGCAAGAGGAAGCTGTTATCCCTCATATGACTGTTGAACTGAGAGGGGCTGATTTATAGGGACACTCCGCATCAGAGGAGTGAGAAGGGTGGGAGAGGGTGGGAGGGTGGAACCGGGAGGGGTGGAAAGAGGGCACTGTGATGGAGATGGAACTTGATGTAATAAATATACATTAAAAAAAAAGAATGCATGAGTACAGATGTGGAGAAATGTTAGGTAAGTTTGGTTGATTACTAGAGTAACTATTATAAGTCCTAGTTGACTGGATGTGGAGAATGCTACAATTTTTTAAAAATCATTTTGGGTAAGTGCGCAGATGGCTGTAAATAATGTGGTGATTGAGCCTAGACATAATATTGAGGTCAGGATAAGATTGTTGTTTGAAGTGAGAGGGAAAAATCAAATTATTAGGAAAATTACTGCTATGACTATAGTTTTTGAGTAGAGCAAGGCTGAGACTGGGGTAGGACCTTCTATACCTGAGGGAGTCAGGGGTGAAGGACAAATTGTGCGATTAAGAGTCCTGCAAGGGGAATTAGGTTGGAGTTGTTGGCTGATAAAGTTTGTTGTAGCAGCCGGGCGGTGGTGGCGCACGCCTTTAATCCCAGCACTTGGGAGGCAGAGGCAGGCGGATCTTTGCGAGTTCGAGGCCAGCCTGGTCTACAAAGCGAGTCCAGGACAGCCAGAGCTGTTAAACAAACTATCGTCATAGCAAAAAACAAAAAAAAAAAAAAAAAAAAGTTTGTTGTAGCTTTCATGAGCTGGCATTAAGGCAGCATGATGTTATGGCTATAATAAATCCAGTATCTCCAATAAAACTATATAGGATTGCTTGTAGAGCTGCGGTATCTGCATTGGTTCGTCCCCATCATCATCTGATGAGGAGAAAAGATAAACACCTACTCCTTCCCATCCAGGAGCTGATGCAGGGACTGTAGAGGGTGCTGCTTACTGGCTTGCTCCTCATGGCTTGCTCACCCTGCTTGCTTATACTATTCAGGACCAACCTAGGGTTGATTCCACTTGCTTATTTATATACCCAGGACTCTGGCACCACCTACAGCCCTCTCTAGCTGGACTCTCTCATATCCATTATCAATCAAGACTGTACCACAGGCTTGTTAGTGTAAGTTTATATCATTGTTTTATATTATTTCACTGTTTTACTCTTAAGCCATCTATCAAATAATTGAGACTCTTTATATTATTTGTTACCCATGGTAAACAACACAAAAACTGAGCAGTTATTACTCTATTCTTAACCCACTAATCTGGTTTCACGCCTGTGTAAATCTCAGAGATACTTGCACATGTGGCTTTCCTGCTTCAGCTGAATCACCTCTTGTCTCTCCTGCCTCTGCCTCTTCTTCAGTCCCCTTACTTCCTCTCCTTAACTCCTCCCCTTAAGGGCAGGAAGTCCAGCCCTATTCTATGCCCTGCTCAGTGATTAGCTATAAACTGCTTTATTGACATATCGGGACAATTGGGAAGCAGTGTTTATATAACATTGAGAAATGAGCCCTTCAGAACAAGGACTGGAACCAGATATGGGAGGGTACAGAAATCAGCATTTGAAGTATACGTAGCCTTATGCCCACACAGGCTTACCCTCAGTTCAATCCTCTGGGGGAATTTTCTCAGTTGAGGTTCACTTTTTCCAGGTAACTCTAGCTTGTTAAGTCAAAACTATCCAACACTGCCCTCCCCAACCTGACCCAACCCTACCCCTATTCCCCCAAAGGGTCCATTTTTTAAATCTAAATTTAATTTATAAAAGATTTATTGATTTATTGTATATGCATGCCAGAAGAAGGCATCAGATCCCTTTGTAGATGGTTGTGGCCCACCATGTGATTGCTGGGAATTGAACTCAGGACCTCTGGAAGACAGACAGTGCTCTTAACCACTGAGCCATCTCACCAGCCCAAAGTTTATTTTATTTTGTTTTATTTCATTTTTTTGAGACAGAGGTTTGCTATGACCCAGAACTCACTATGTAGCCTAGCCTAACCTAAAAGTCATGGCAATCTTCCTTGTCTCAGCCTCTCAGATATTGGGATTACAGATTTAACACCACCATTCCTAACTTTAAACCTGTATCTTTGAAATCCTGATTTTTATCTTTAGTATTTTACTAATTAGCTCTGTGAATTAAGGGGAAGGGAGGAAATCTGTCCCATGGATTTTGTTGTTGTTTTGAGCAGGGACTCACCATGTAACTGTAGCTGGCCTACACCTTGAGAGATCCACTTGCTTCTGCCTCCCGAGTGCTGGGATTGAAGGTGTGTGCTCCCCTGGCTCATGAGTTTTAAAGGTTAAAAACGTTATAATAGGCACCTTTTATTTCTCTTTGCTCTCAGAACCTATCAGCATCAGTTAGAGCTGCAGCCTAAGAGGATGGACACACACACACACACACACACAGAAGAGAGAGCTCAAGTGAACAGCTTGGGGCTCACAGAGGTAGGCAGTTATGACATTTTTTGTTAAACAGTGTTATGTAGCCCAGGCTGACTTCAGTCTTGATCCCCAGCCGAGACTGGCCTTGAACTCCTCTCCTGGTCCTTCTGCCCTTCCACCTGAGTGTTGGGATTATAGGCACGCACTGCCATACCCAGCTCTAAGGTGCTTCCCTTGAAGAGAAAGTTCTAACTTAGAACTCTCATAAGCTACGGTACTCTTAAGCTGATGCTCAGATGTCAAACCCCCACTAGTGTGCACATGAGCATGTTTGCTGTGGGTGTGCACCCACTTGGTGCACATAGATTAGAATAAAAGCACAGTGCTTGTCCTCACTA
>CAJQZJ010032342.1:7729661-7744948 GCA_907164525.1 Lophiomys imhausi
GACACATGCCATGGGTTAAAAAAAAGAACCTCATTCCACATGGCCAGAAACATTGGCATACCATGGAGAATGGCAGTCCAAGGGGATGTATGTATATATGGGGTCATATTTGGGTAATAGAATTAAGAGCTAGCTTAGATGGGCTAGGATTGCACAACTCAGGCCAAGGCTTGTTAAAATCCATGCAGTCTCTTTGTGCTCATTTATAATGGCTGCTTAAAGATTAAAGGCTGCCGAACAAGCAACAATAATATAAATACTGGTTAAATAGTTTAATTAGTAATATTTCTTTCTACATATGGCGCCCAATGTGGGGCACGAACCCACGACCCTGAGATTAAGAGTCTCATGCTCTACCGAGTGAGCTACACACACCCTCAAGTCATACATTTCCATTTTAAACCATATAAAACCATTCATCGAATCATCCAAGAGCAACAGATTAACACATACATGATTAAGCTGCCTTATATCCTTAGGGTAGTGGCCTTAGGAATTTCAGAGAAAATGTTTTACCTGAGTAAAATCCAGTAAAGACTAAATTTTCTTTGAGAAGAATGGTTACTCCACTATTATAATTACTTGGGCAGATTACAAAACAACTTAGGAAAAATATTTGAGTGGAAAGTTTAAAAATTTCAGATAATGCGAAGAGATAATTTAGGACAAATTTCAAATATTAGGGTCAGTTTTATATTTTTCCTTACTAACACAATACTAAAACACCAGCATTATCCTCAAAGGTTTATAATTTAAAAGGTAAATTACAATGAACTCAAATATATACCCCAAACCATTAGACAAGGTTGAAACAGAGAGGAGAAACTCAGTAATGCTTTGTAACATCCCATAAACCCATCTGGCCTACTATTTTTCATTTGCTTATTCTGAGAATGGGAAAAATTATTCTTTTAGAATTATATATTCATATGAAGATAGCCTTTAAATACAAAAATCAATAAATATTTAAATTCTATGATAAAGAAGACACATGGAATAAGAAATTTCTATTTCTATAAGTAACTGCATATTTACAATGAATGTTCTGACTCCTAATTTTTGTCTATTAGAGTTCTTCAATGTGAAACATATAGAAGGCATCAGTTCTAACTACTTTACAGGAGTCCTGTTCAGCTGAGAATTAGCCTGTCTCAGATGTTCCATTCCCTGAAAAGCCTTCACACTTGTGTGCATAAGTATCTGAGAGTACAGGTAGGTGCACATGTGCAAAATGTACATATCTAAGGGGGAGCTAATTAGCTTTACAAATAAAGTCTAAAACACAAAATTTTTGAAGTTGTTCTTGATGCAGATTTTGGAGGAAACAGCTCTTAAGGCAGTCTGTGAGGCTGGATCATTTGGGTTACTTGTCTTATCTTCTTTGGACTCTGGTCCCATTGTTCTGAAAATATATAATTTCTCACAAGTAACATATAGTTCTGCAATTACCAAAATGCCTTGGATGTGCAGGATGAACAAATCAATTAAGGAATATTTTCTGTTCTTCGTTTGAACAGAAGAAAGACATTTCTAAGTCTCCATTTATGCCATATGAAAGGATGGCATGTAATAGTATGCTATATATAAAATCTATTTTAAATTGAAAATACAGAATAAGACTGTATGGAGTTTAAGTATTCTCCTCTACAGTTGACATACATGTATTAATTGATTAAAACAGGTTTATTCTGTGTTGTTCTGGCCTTTTGTAGATTAAGTTGGCCTCAAACTCAAAAGGAACCAATCTGTCTCTGTCTTTATCTGCCATGTTTTGGGAACAAAGGTATGCATTTATATATTTATTGAGACAGAGTTTTTGTAGCTTGGGCTGTCTTGATTTGCTCTGTAGAGCTCTGTAGGTTAGATTGGCCTCGAACACACAAGGAACCTGTTTTGTGCTTGTCTCCCAAGTTTTGAGAGATCAAGGTATAAATTTAAATAATTGAATTACCCTTATTAAACAATAGCATTAATTAAACCATTTCTTGTATGAATTTGAGTTCCAATTCTCCCATGGAAACTCCATTCTTAAGGAGATTGCTGTAGGATAGCATGATGTGCTATTTTATGTTAGTTTTTCTTAACTGCTGGCTGTGGGAGGCATGCAGTTTGCAAGTTCTTCCCCAGCCTAATTCTGGGTCCTTACATTGATTAACAGAATATATCTCTTTCTCCTTTTTCTTTTTGAGACAGGATTTATCTGTGTATCCTTGTCCTGGACTTACTTTGCACCAGGCTAGCCTTGAGCTCATAGAGATTAGCCTGCTTCTGCTTCAAAGTGCTGGGATTAAAGGCATGAACCACCACGACCCAGCGATTAACATACCTCTTTCAGGGCAAAATGCCTCTTGAAACCAGTTCTCCAGTGGGAGCCCCACAACTAAGGAGACTGGCTTGTGAGCCCTTTCTCTTCACATAAATTTAAGATTATGTGCATTTATCCATTAGATCAGTAAGGACATTATTAAATTTAACATCAAGAAAAAAATGTGTCATTTTTAAATTCTAGACTGTCTTTAGTAAGCAGCTTTATCTCCTCAGCAGAGTTCCCGCCCTGCCTTCATTGTTTAAACCAGGCTGGTCTAGAATCCAGAGATCTGCCTGTTTCTTCCTCTACTGTGACGGGATTAATGGTGTGTGCCAGTACCACCCTGCTCAAATATTTCACTTAAATCCTAGATTTTGTATCTCTGTAACCTTGAGAGTAACTTTAAAACTGTAGTGACAATTCAAAATTGGCCCAAAATCTTCAAAAATCTCTTATGGTTTAGCAATGCCAAACCAGGAAAATATCCTTTCTACCTCCCAATATAGGTAAAT
Organism: Lophiomys imhausi; assembly: GCA_907164525.1. Taxonomy (NCBI): domain Eukaryota; kingdom Metazoa; phylum Chordata; class Mammalia; order Rodentia; family Muridae; genus Lophiomys; species Lophiomys imhausi. The sequence continues at coordinate 7,732,482 of CAJQZJ010032342.1, forward strand.
CAAAGACATCTAAACAAAAATCAAGCAAAGAAACAACATTCCAAAAGCCTTGGCATGTCTAACCTTGCCATCCCATGCTTCAATTAAAGCTTTGTTCATTATTCCTTAGAATATAGTTTTGGTTTCATTTCACTGGCGGGCCAATACCAGAAACTCCTGAGAGGCACCTATCACCCAGGGAGCTCTTAGCTCCAGCTGCCATCAATTTTTCCTTATTTATCAGGAAAGGCCTCCCTCTTTCCTTCATTATCATTGTTGGCAATTTAGCATTCCATCTGTAAATTCTTTCCTTCAAGACTATCCTAGTCTGAACTTTCTCAAAAATGATACACAGAACCACAATTGTCAGGGTAAAAATCATTTGCATGCTAAGAGAAACAAACTCAATTGTAATCCAAACGTATTGAGGCACTATGAATTCCTCCATTTTTAATCTAGGCGGCTAATTCCGCTCTCAAGCTCTGTTTAGAAGGCTGCCAGTTTTTTCCACCTTTGCTGCAAGGCAACAGCTTTTGTTAAGTTAGCCACACTTTTGAAATGCATTTGGGTTCAGCTCCCCACTCTTTGGCTAGGAAACTGGCTTTCATCCGGGCCTTCTCACACTGTAAGCATGGATTCTAATTGCCGTAGTTGGATGCCATATGTAGAAATAAATATTACTAATTAAACTATTTAACCAGTATTTATATTATTGTTGCTTGTTCGGCAGCCTTTAATCTTTAAGCAGCCACTATGAATGAGCACACAGACACCACATGGATTTTAACAAGCCTTGGCCTGAGTTGTGCAATCCTAGCCCATCTAAGCTAGCTCATAATTCTATTGCCCAAATATGACCCCATATATACATACATCCCCTTGGACTGCCATTCTCCACGGTACGCCAATGTTCCTGGCCATGTGGAATGAGGTTCTTTTTTTTTAACCCATGGCATGTGTCTTCTTCTTCCTGCTGCTGGCTGAAAATGCCTTCTTTTTTTCTCTGTCTAAAGCGCAGGCTTCCTGCTCTAATCCCAGGAAGTCCCACCTTTCTCTGTCTTTGCCCAATCTCAGGCCTCAATGTAAGTAACAGCAAGCAGGACCAATTAATTAACATTTAGAATGCGTAACACTACCCCAACAGTAGGGAAGGGAATTCGTCCAACTAGGTGACCACCCACTTAATTAGTCAGCTGAGAATTGTTGGGTAAGAGTCAACTATGGTATCCCAATCGCAAGCCAACCAATGCAGTCTGACAGGCCATTTCTCAGGACCGTTGGCAAATGAGCAACTTTGGTGGATGATGTAATGTCTTCCTCTGGGGAAAAGAGCAGCCTTGTTACAAAACAGGAGGTTGCTCCTGCCTAGGGCTCCTCACCTGCAACAAAACCCATGTGTGTCCCCTCAGTGTGGGATTTTGCCCAATGCCCACAGGGGTTGTGTGTGGGGGGGGTGACTGACAGATTTGTGCTACTTGCTAGTCAGACTTACAGAAGTGATCTCAACATTGTGGTGCACTCTAATTCTTAAAGATTTTTATTTTTAATTAAGAATGTATTCGCGTGGTTTTGTGCATGTGTGTAGTACCCAGATGGTTTTGGATCTCCTGAGGCTGGAATTACAGCTGGCTGTGAGCCACCTGATGTGGGTGCTGGGAACTGAACCTGGGTCCTCTCTGCAAGAACAGTGTGGGCTCTTAATCTCAGAATCATCTATCCAGCCCCCCAAAATCATCTTTTCCAGAGAGTACCCTGTCAGTTTTTCAGCATCTAACATCTCCTTGGTTTACAAAGCAACCTATGTGTGGGGCTGGCAAGTTGTGGCCAATTTGCTTTTCTAATTTGGAACAGAGCCACATGGTTTTTTTTTTTTTTTTGTTTTCTAACCAGGATTCATTCTGTGTGGCTGAAGGTGCCTTACCACACCCAGTTTACCTGGTAATGGGGAAGGAACCCAGGTCTTTTGTGTCTATGATGCAAGTACTACCCACTGAGCTGCAGCCCCAGCTCTCAGGCTTTTATGCTTCAACAGCAAAATAGTTGGCAGAAACTTTGTACCCTGTAAGCCTAGGGTATTGGGTATTTATCCCTTTAAGAAAGTTTGTTGACTACTGCAAGATGTCATTTTTCTTTTAGCGAAATGGATCAAACACTTGGGTTATCACAGTAAAGGTGAGTTAGTCTTTTTTTGTTTTTGTTTTTCGAGACAAGGTTTCTCTGTGTAGCCCTGGCTGTTCTGGACACTTTGTAGACCAGGGTGGCCTAGAACTCAGAGATCACCTGCCTCTGCCTCCCAAGTGCTGGGATTAAAGGCACGTGCCACCATGCCCAACTTAGTCTATCTTCTTAAAAGCTGGCCATGAATGCTGTAAATCATTTATCAGGATGCTTTTTCTTTAAAAAAAAAAAAATATATATATATATATATATTTGATCCCCCGGGCTGGAGTTACAGATGGTTGCTAGCTACCATGTAGGTGTTGGGAAGTGAACTTGGAGTCCTTTGCAAGAATGGGTATTCTTAACCACTAAGCCAACTCCCCAGGCCCTGGATGATTAGTAGGGACTGGTATGCAAAAACTTTCCAGATGGAGACCATGAGGAGGAGGAGGAAGTGGTCCATCTTCACTGCTAGGTTAGTGATTAACATTACACAGCAGCCAAAAGAAAGGTGTATCTCAGGGGGTCAGTGCTGACCTACTATATTAACTTCAGCCCCGAGTTTTGCCCCTAACACCATAAAACCACTACAAACCCCCATGAAGCAGCCACCTTCTCGCACTGTGTGAGAATTGCTACCTGTGGACTAAAACAAAAGACACATTCCCACTAGAACAGAAATAAGTTTTAATTCGTTGAAAAGTGCAGCAGTGAACAGGGTCCTTTGAAGGGCACTTCCTAAGTGAGTGACAGATGACAGAACCAGGGCAGAGTAACTTCTAGAACAGGCAACGCTAATAAAAGAATTTACGAAGTCCATGGAGCATAAAGTACTGGTGAGCTACAGAACCCCAGGGGCGGTCAGCAGATACCCCTTTGCTGTCTCTTGAGGATTCTGGGTCATCTTCTTTTATTAGGAAAAAAAGAAAAACATTGTCCTTACATACTCATAAGTTTAAGAATATTTCCCACAGCTTAAGGTGTAACTTCCACAGCTACTCTATTTTATACAAAAACCCTAGTGCTGACAATTCAAACGGTGTTTGCAACAGTACCATTTGTTGAACTTGAAGACACTCTAAATGTGTACCCTACTTGAAACTGTTTCAGACAGTTTCTGTGAGGGACAGTTTTAAAACTGGAAATCTTATAAGGCAAAATCCCTGCATTCCACATTGGTTTTAATGGTTCTCTATTTTGCAAAGCAGTGGCAAACATGGCTGCGGCCTTCAAAAGAAATGTCAAAATTCATGTGTGTACAAAGACCAAGGCTCTGGCAGTGTATCCCCTGTAGGAGGGAAGTCATGCCGCTGTCTGTCATGACAAACCGAGGTCTACTCCAGTGTTTGCAGGAACGGTCCCATAACTGAGGTACAGAGAGGATCTCATGTCCTGCCACCCAGATGTGTCATCTGCACTCGAGGACAGCGAGGTAGAAACAGTCCTACAGCTGAGTGTGCCACTGTGAGTTCACCTGCTTCCAGGAACCAGCCACAAAACTGAAGAATATGACATCACATCTGAGCCGGGTAGGAGCTGGTGACTTTTACTTGGGAATAACTATGGTCAGCTTCCGTTAGTGTGGACTGACCATGTTTGGAATCCAAGTGAATGAAGTCTGGCCATGTTCAATTTTGTGACTTACTTCATTTAAAACTTAAATTTCCCCCCTCTAAAGTGGCCACAGCAGAGGTGGGCATTCCGTTGCCTATTGGTCTCTCAGGATCAGCACAGTTGCTGAGGTCACATGAGGCAAAAGAATAAACTCAATGGCTGTTACCCCAACATGGCCCCTGGAATTCTGAAAGTGACTTCTAGCTCTGGCTTACAAGGGCTTAAAGCTGCACAGAGGTCGTGTAAAGCTAACATCGCTTACTGCCTAAACAGGACAGGCTAAAACCACAGTTCTCCCTTCTCCACTGTCGAGCAAGCACTCAGCCTCCTGTGGAATTGGTCTTTAAGCAACACAAGGCAGTTCTGGGCAGCTGGGCTGCGGGAATACTGACTGGAACCCTACTTATTCCAGACTCTGGAAACTCACGAACTTAAGTGAGAGGAGGGGAGAGTGGGAAGCGGCAGCTGGTCTTCCCGCCAACCATGAGACACTAATATTTTAAATGAGCATGGCAGCTAACTGAAGCCAGTCAAGATGACTTTGTCTGTGGCACGGACATGAGATCCCTCCAGACAGGCACTTGTAAGTGCACCTCTTCAACCTGCTGATCCAAGAGCCCGATCTGCTTGCTCATGAAATGCATCCAGGCACCCCCACCCCCAACCTTCCCGAGGTTCCTTGTCCAAAGAGCTTCTGAGCACTCTCCATGTTGGAGCCACTGAAAAGCTGATGACATTGAGCGCTAACAGGAACTTGCTGTGAGCACAGCCTGCTGCTGTATCAGCAGGGCACCAGCCCCGGGGGGCCAAGGAAACTAGAGCAGAGCTTGGGTGACGAGTTGCACATTTACCACATGACAATAGATGTTCACATCGTTTCTTTACATCGCCACAAACAGCATCTCTCTTCAGAGCTATATGTGTTTTTGATGGTGAGGGGCTCAGTCTGAAATGCTATACAGGGCTTTTGATTTGGGGGCTAGCTATATATCAAAAGGCTTTATCTGTCTGTCCTAAAGTGTTGCCATTTACCTGAACAGTTTTACAAATTCAGACTTAACCACGTGGGGATCACACACTGTGCCCACCGGAGATGAAGGGACACAGAGAGGATAAAGATCTCAGGAGTGCTGGTTGCCATCTGAAGAGACAAGGGTCAGTCACTTGTGACACGGGGCAGATTCACAGTACTGAAGTCAGCTGACTGGGTTATTTTCAAACAAGACTTGAAACAGCTGGGCCAGACCTCTCCCAGGCACGGGCTCCTACTACAACCACTTCATCAGAAAAGAGTGTTCGCGATTCCAGCTGCAGAGGCTGGGCACAGCTGTTACAGAGGATGCTTCGAGAATCGTCTTGTTCTCACTCTGGCGTGATTGCTGAACATGAGACGTAGGTCAAACCTGTATCTGAGGGAAGGAAAAGAAGGATGTCATATTGACTCTAGCTGGCCATGGAGACTTCAATGGCATACTCCCCAGCAGAAGCTGGCAGGAGGGACGAACACACCAGAGGGGAGCTCAGTCAGAAGAGGCTGTAATATAAACGAGGTGAGAATATTTTCCACACAGGTTGTGAGCTGAGAGAACAAGGTTAACTGTAAAAGCAGGAGGTTCTTTAAAAAAAAAAAAAATTACACAGTCCTGACTAGGCCTGGAAATTGAACTCATATGCAGACCAGGCTGTCCTTGAACTCACAGATCTGCTGCATCTGGCTCCTGAATGCTGAGATTAGAGTTGTGAGCTAAGGGATGGCAGTGAGTCCTAATGTACAAAATGAGCTGACACTCAAAGCTCTGCTGCAGTGTCAAGGACTCTTTTATAGCCACTGGCATCTGAGAACACATGTACATGGGGCTCAGATGTGTGCTGGAGCCTGGCTCATGAGTTTAGACAACTCCAAATTGTCTCTAGCCATAAAACAGAAAGGCATTCATGTAAAATGTATGGAACCCTCAAGGTGAATGCTCAAAGGGAACAGAGTTGCGACATTGTGTATATAAAGAACATAGACTAGCCAGAAATGGGCTTTTCATGTGCTGAGCAGAAACACTGTGCTGAGTTTACACTCGCTCCTGCCTGGGGCTGATTTCTGCAGCAACAGTTTTGTAAAGAGCCAGATGTTGTGACAGGGACTGTGGACCATCCAGTCACAGACAATGTGTAATGAACATGTGTGGTTGGGTTCCAATAGCTTGTACCTACAGGATGCAGTTCGATGCTCCTATTGTGGAGGACTCTGGAAGACCAGAGGTTTGGCAGAAAAGAACAACCTGGCATGATAAGAGTAAAAACAAACTCAGCTGGTGTTTATATAACCAGGGTAACAAGAGCATACACAACCAGCATCTTCCTTATTATATAAGCATCAGGGGTGAAAAGACTTGCTGGGGGAATAAGACTATACTCAATCTGTTCTTCAGCGGTGACCCCTGGGACAAACCGTCTGTCTAGTTAATTCCCTCATGTGGCATGCATGCATTGGGCTCTGGAAAGCCAACAACTGGTCCAGATGCCCAGGAGAAGCAGGGCAGCACCTGCAGCCACCCTGCTCTGGCTGGCACTTGGTGGAACAGCAGTCAGTGCTCCAGCGGCTGAGCCAGCAGGGGTTGCTGGCCACACATCAGAATCCTCTCCTTTCGAGGGTTTAGTTAGATCCTGGTTCACAATTCCCAGAGTCAGCCTAGAATATACGTGTGAAAGCATTAAGACCATTTGGTTTGATAAATGTTGTGAGCAAAGTCAACACCTGAGAGCTGATGATGTCTGGGCAGACACTGGAGAAGGTGAAGGCTGGACAGTAAAAATGACTGACCAGTATTACTACACTCATTCCATTCAAAAGTTACTGGTTTAAGCTAGATTGTCTTTTTGCACAGTTGCCTAGCTAGCTATTTGAAATTTTTTCCATTTTAGCGAGGCATGGTTGTTGGGGAAGGTCTAATATCATTGTTTCTGATAGGCTGATTTCAATGCTGAGATCTGGTTACCACCCCTTCTGAGGCATTCTCTTCATTGGTTAATAAAAGTCGCTCATGACCAATTAGCTGGGCAGAAGGAATATAGGAAGGCGGGACTTCCTGAGATTAGAACAGGAACCCTGCGTTTTACACAGAGAACTAGCTCATTCCACTGGGAGACATGAAAGCAGATAGATGTGTTTGAGAATACTGGAAGGTAATCACAGGCACATGGCGGTTTGGGATTAGGTGATCCGGGTTAACTTAGTGTAGCTAATTGAGAATCTGCCCAGCTAAGGGTTAAGCGTTAAAACATTAAAAGGTCTTGGGGTATTTAATTATTGGGGAAAGAACCATGGCAGCTTATAGGCTGTCAGTCCAAGCAATCCAGGGTGAATCTCCTGCCAAGCTGCCGGTAATTCTACCAGCCTAATATAACAACGTATATTACTCAACAGAGTTTAGGTTACAGGTGGTGTAGGCCACCCTTGGTCTGGGACTCTTTCCCCAGGATAAATCAGGCCACTGGTTAAGGTGGGCCAGGCCGGCCCGCTGCTCTGTCAAGCCGCCAGCTGCTCTGCCGGCCTAATCTTACAGTTTATACTTATTAATAAATACAACTGATAATTAAATTGCAGTTTCGCATGGTGGCTTACACCTTTAATCCTAGCACAACTTGGGAAGAACAGGAAGCCTGGCCTGCATACCAAGTCCTGAGACAGACAGAGAGACCTGTCTCAAAACAAAACTTCAAGCTGGGGCTTGAACTAAGGGGTCCCATGAGGCTTTAGATGAGTGCTCTACCATCAGCATGGCAATGTGGAACCTGTGTTCCTGGCTGCATGTGTACTCTGCAACAGTCCATAGTCCATTTTTTCTACTCACACACATTCATTCCTCTCTGATTTGGAGAGCAGATGAAATCCAATATGAAAATGGCTGAGTAAGTTACACCTTACCATCAACTGAGAACCTCACCTCCCTGACCACATCACTGTAAGAGCTGAAATAATCCGTTCCCAGTGACATGCTGATTTGAACAATGGTGTGCTTCTTGCCAATGCAGCCTGCACGCGTGCAGCGGGAGCAGTGCTGCAGACAGACTGTGTATACAGGACCAGTGTGTGAGGCACGAGTCACTGAATGCAGATGAGGAATGCCATATACATTCAGCAAGAGAGTCACCGAACGCAGGTGAGGAATGCCATATATATTCAGCACACTGCAGGTGGCTTCTGTTTTAGCACTGAGTTCACACTTGTTTTCATCAGTTTTTAATACTCTGGATTTCTAAGAAAGGAGGCTCCCAGACCAGGGAAGGGCTGAGTCAGCTGTCCAGTGCCAGCAAGTGGAGCCCTGGGGACAGGAAAGCAGGGGTGAGCTTGCAGCCGCTGGAGGTAGAGAGCCAAGTCCCAAGCAGTTTATTTTCCCAGCAAAACACGCGGACATGGCAAGAACACAGCATTCCCTCTCCTTGTCTTCCAGATGAGTGTGACCTCTCAAGACAGAGGACACTTACCCAGGGTCAAAAACTCCTGGAGTGCGACAGGTTGGCCCCGAACAGGACTGCAGCATCATCAAACGATAGTTCATCTTTCCCAAAAGCTCTGGGTCTATACTTTTAGCAATGTTGGTGATTTGGTCTGGATCTGCAGTTATATTATAGACTTCTACAAACACCTAGAGGCCAAAAAAAAAAAAAAAAGGAGAAAGGAGGTTATATTGAGAAAATACTCCTAAGGCAATTATTTCTAAACGGAAAGGGAGGAAGATGAAAAAGGCCCATCCATCATGAGGTCTAAGGCTCCAAGATCCACACACAGTTGTATACTGTGTTGTGGTTCACTTGTTTTAGACGCACAGCCCCATGCCGAACTGCAGCTTCCTGTCTATCCCACATCTTCAGGAAAGTAACTTATGACCCTGTAGAGCAACGGTTCTCAACCGGAGCAGTTGCGACCCCTTTGGGGTTGATGACCCTTTCACAAGGGTCCCCTAAGACCATAGGAAAATGGTATTTTACATCATGATTCCTAACAGTAGCAAATTACAGTTATGAGGAAGCAGTGAAATTTTATGGTTGGGGGTCACCACAGTATGAGGAACTGTACTAACGGGTTGCAGCACTAGGAAGGTTGAGAACCATTGTCCTAGAGGATGAACACAAGGCAAGCACTCGATGGCCTGGCCTCGGTGACAAGGCAGCATTGCAGGTGCTCAGTGAGGGGAGGCCTAAAAGCCATATTTTCGCCTCAGAATCCTGGGATTCAAGTGACAGGATGGAGTAAGAAGCGTACAAAATGGCTAATTAAATTATTTACCTGCATTTACATTAAGGTTGGGTGCCATTTATCCTGTGCATATGAAACTGCAATTTAATTAGCAATTGTATTTATTAATAAATATAAACTGTAAGATTAGGCCGGCAGCTTGACAAAGCAGCAGGCGGCCTGGCAGGATATCAGCTGACAGGCCTGGGCCACCTTAACTGGTGGCCTGATTTATCCTGGGGAAATAATTATTTACCAGTATTTATATTTAATTGGCCGGCGGTGTTAATCCTTAACCCGCCATTATAAATGAGCACACAGAGACACTTGATGGATTTTAACAAGCCTTGGCCTAGATTGTGCAATCTTAGCCCATCTAAGCTAGCCCTTAATTCTATACCCCAAGTGTGACCCCATATATACATATGTCCTCTAGGCTGTTACTCTCCACGCTATGCTGATGTTCCAGGGCATGTGGAATGAGGTCCTTTTCCCTAACCCATGGTGTGTGTCCTTCCTGTTCTTTGCTTCTTCTCCTCCTTCTGCAGGCTTCTTCTACCCATCAACCTCTCTGCTTCAGAAGTCTTAGCACCTTAGTCCTGTGTACCTCTGTCTTTGTCCAATCTCAGGCCTCAGTATTTATTTAACCAATCAGAGACAAGCAAGGTAACACATTACTTGACGTTCAGCAAGCAAGCTTCTGGGAGCAGGTTAATTAACACTTAGAATGCATAATGTCACCCCATCAGAGAAGTGCTGCGATTTCCGCAACACAAACCATTTCCTATTTTAAAAAGTAGCGGGGGATAGTTTGCTCTAATAGGGAAGGCTACAGTATTATTATTTGTAACAGTAGACTGCCTAGCATCAGTAGTTTTCCTTCTCATGAGTACACTGTTCTCCAAATGGGATCCAAATGAAAGGCCAGACGTGGAAGGGAGGAAACCTTGCCTCTAATGGCTGTAAGCCTAGGCCCACAGACTACCTACCGCTCACCTTATCAAACAGATACACATGGGAAAGGACAGCTCAGCTTGGAGTGACACTTGCTTTCATGCCCAGTGTGCTTCTGAGCTGTGAGGAGGGGGCGGGTCCATTCTGAAGAACACAGATGAGCATCTACCTCAGGCGGTAGGAGAGTGGCTAGAAAGGGCAGGCGAGAAAGGGCTGAGCACCAGCCTGAGACCGCACCCTGGTATCCAGAGGATCCTTGGGGTGACCCACACTTATCAGTGAGGCTCCTCCCAAGGATCGCCCTCCTGGGCCTTTGTCCCTACCTCTAACAGCAGTGCCTTGACCTGTGTGAACAAAAGGAGCTGCTGGGTAAGTCAGATGCTGGCCAGCCGGCTGGGACACAACCCAATCCCTGGCTGTAGATGCTGAAATGCCTCCTTTTAGCACTACTACCAGTGAAGCCTACAGACCAGGCCAGTGCCATTCTGAAAAAGTCAGCTGTACATTTAAACTGTGTGGAGGTGGAGAGCAGAGGAGACTCCCCTGAGAAGTCAGAATGCGGCTGTTGGCTGAGACTGTTTGTGACCTGCAGGAGATCTGGGGCGGTGGGGGGTGGAGAAGCAGCTCACCTTCCCTGGGTAGTGAGTGCCCTGGGGTCATTCATTTTATGCCACCAAGCCCAGGCAACTGAACACAGGCAACAGACAAGGAGTGGGGGTGGGGGGTATCCAGGCCCGCGCGAGACCCCCTTACCTCCTGGTCGTCAAACTCGCAGTACTGTAGGTTCCACAGCGAAGACAGTGTCCGCACGCAGGCATAGGTGTTGTTGTATGCGTCCTCACACACACAGTCTGGGAAACATTGCTGGGGAATATTTTACAAGTTAAATGAGGGCTGCCCTGACACAGTCACAGGCTGGCTGAAGCTGGACACCGGGAAGGAGAGGTGTAAATACATCAAGAGAGTCACTCTTTTGTGGACTATTTGGAACTGTCACCATGGAGTGAGAAGAACAATGCATAGAGAGTCCCGTGATCCCAGCACTACAAAGGATCACACTCCATGCTTTCCATAGGCTCTGCTAGTTCATGGTTGTGCTGTATCCTTTATACACACACGCAATTTAAAATTAAGTCTCACTATGTAGTCTTCTGCCGGCATGTGAAACTGCAATTTAATTAGCAATTGTATTTATTAATAAATATAAACTGTAAGATTAGGCTGGCGGCTTGACAGAGCAGCAGGCGGCCTGGCAGGATATCAGCTGACAGGCCTGGGCCACCTTAACTGGTTGTCTGATTTATCCTGGGGAAAGAGCCCCGGACCATGGGTGGCCTACACCACCTGTAACCTAAACTCTGTTAAGTAATATAAGTTGTTCTATTAGGCTGGTAGAATTACTGGTGGCTTGGTGGGAAGTTCACTGGAGTCCGACAGCCCTGGATTGCTTGGACTGACGGCCTATAAGCTGCTGCAGTCCTTTCCCCAATAATTAAATACACCAAGACCTTTTAATGTTTCAACGCTTAACCCTTAGCTGGGCAGACTCTCAATTAGCTACTCTAAATTAACCCGGGTCACCTAATCCCAAAACGCCATGTGCCTGTGAATACCTTGCAGAGTTCTCAAACACATGTCTGCTTCCATGTCTTCTGGTGGAATGAGCTAATCCTCTGTGTAAAATGCAGGGTTCCTATTTTGATCTCAGGAAGTCCCACCTTCCTATACTCTTTCTGTTCAGCTAATTGGCCATCAGAGACTTTTACTAACCAATCAAGAAAATGCCTCAGAAGGGGCGGTAACCATATCTCAGCACTGAAATCAGCCTATCAGAAGCAATGTTATTAGACCTTCCCCAACAGGCCTGGAACTCAGAAGTCTTGTGCCTCCGCTTTGCAAGAGCTAGGATTGAAGGTGTGTGCATCACACTGGGCTGGGCTCTTTACTCAGAACACTTTAGTGTCAGAGCTGACACTCCACTCCCCAAAGCCAGGTTGACATGGTGGTTACCACCTATGTGACCTGCCTGGCTGGCCCCCAGTACAAGGCACCTGTGATGGCACAGTTATCTCTCCATTCTGACAATGCCTAGCAAAGTGGTACTGCTGTTAGGAAGGGTGGCGAGTGGGCAAAGTAAGCAGTAGGCAGATGTGTGCATGTCTTACATAAACAGGGAGGGCCTGCCTGCTGCCAGCAGGGTCACTCAGGAGACTGTGGTGTCTACACCACACCTGTCGTGTTTAAGCGACCCTAACCCTAAGCAGTGACCCAAGACAAGCTCTACTCACAGACACTCCAGGACTCAAGGAAGGACAGGTAGGGTCAGTGACATTACGGCCTTCTCCTTGATATTCCACCAGGACGTCTGACCTCCAGGTTAAGTTACTGGCCCCTTTCTAAAAAGGAAGAACAAAGGTGGGCTCCGTGAGACTCTGAGTGAGAAGTGGACATCATTCTTAACCATGCTGCCTGAGGGGCCTTTGGACAGATCACTCTAACTAAAGGGAATGGTGAGGGTGGATGTGTACGA